>JAEIIL010016239.1:0-10857 GCA_018905715.1 Drosophila lini
TATTAGCAAAAAACATTATATTATAAAATATTTTTCTACTATTAGAGAAAAAAAATTATCACTTGATATTTTATTTAACATAAATAAGTAACAAATACTTTATATTAAATGTAATTTATAAGTGTAAATAATGCATAATAAATTACATTTTAAAGATTTGTTACTTATATAATGCTTTCCAGGGTATCCCTTAGTCTAATGACTCAATTATTTTGCTCCTATTTATTTTCGCGTTGTTTTGTGGCATCGCAGTTCGTGCCACACGCAGCGCGTACTCGATGCTGCTGTTGCCGCCGCCGCATGTATTTCAATTACTGCATTTCTCGGCCCAATGGCCACGCCCATTGGCCACAGCTCACCGCCCCCATTTTTCCCGGGGAGCCAGCAGCCACTGTTTTAATTTGCGCTCCGCCTGCTTTTGTTATTTTTTCTGCTTCGGTTTTTCTCATTTTTTCTTTTTTCCTTCTACTTTTTTGTTTTCTGTTTTTTTTTTTTGTTCTCTTGTTGTTTTTGTTCGCCTCGCGTTTTTACGCAAATTCATTGTTTTAATTTACTCAAGTTTGTTGACCGAAAGCAAAAACTAATCAATGGCTAGGGTTCGCAGCGGAGGTTAACAGGGTTGCAAAATCAACTTACTTTCATGCCAGAGCTACTTTTTTGGGATAGTAGTAGGATTGGGGGATAAGTAGGATTTTTTACCTTCATTGGTTAGGTTTTAAACTAAAATGCATCAGTCTTATTAAATCAAATATATATTTATAAAAGGCGTGAGAATCTTTAATTAATTAACATTTAAAAAAAATGTTTAAAAATCAAGAAACTAATTTGGGTTTGAAGCTAATTAAAACTCTAAGAAATATCAAAATAAATTTAAAAGATAATTTCTGAATCAATAAATATTTATTTAAACTAGAAATTGATGTTTACTCACTCTTAATAAATAAATACCAATTCAAAAAAAAAAAAATAGATTGGTAGTTTAAATTAATATTTTAAAGTAGATTTGGGAACCCTGGAAAATCCTGTTCGTGGCTCATTGGTTTAATCGGAGTCCTTCGAGGTGACAAAGCAGCGGCAGCTCGTTCGCTCACTGAAATTGGGGTTAGCAAAACATTTAAACGGGTTAACATAATATTTTTTAATGAAACATTAACTCAACCTGAGTTTTTGCTGGCATTTTTTGTGGCTTTAATTCAGCTCTTCAGGTATGTGTTTTTTTTTGTGGTCTCTCTGTCATCTCGCTTTGCGGCCAGTTCGCAGTTCGCTAAGTTGTGGCCGGGGATTTAATATCAAAGGAGCAAACTAAGCAAAGATTGTGTGTATATAGGGAAAGCCTCAAAAGCGTAGGAGATTATGACCAAGGGAATTAATGCAAATAGCGTTAAATGAGGAACGGGGACTCGGCATCTAGATAAAGGCGAGACTAACTGCTAAGCTAAATTAAATACGGGAAGAGCCCAAAAGAGGGTCCCCGAGAACTACAAAGTTTTGCATAAAGTTGACATTTTTGAGATGGAAATACTTGAACTTTGAGTAATGATAAAGAAGTTTTATTACAGGTTTTATTAAAAAATTATAATACAATTATTCAGGGTTTCTAAGGGAATAAATTGAAAATTTAGTTGTGAAATTATTATTTAAGAGAAGGTATTTTAACCTAAACCAAATTGGAATTACTGAAAAAAATATTTAATCTGTAATTAAACTCATTATATTATAAAACCAAGTAATGTTTATCCAATTTCTCAACACTATCTTTATAATAATTAATATTCATGCATATTTCATTTATTATTTCCAGCTAAAATCTTACAACTGAACGAAACAACGATACTAAACTCTACTAAAAAGAAGGTTAAGGATCACCAAAAATATATAAAACAACCAGAACAACAACAACAACTGCTACCTAAGGTTTCTCAAGCTCTTTAAAAAAAATAAACAAATAATACAAACAGAAGGAAAAATACACAAATAAGCAAACCAGAAAAAAGTGCAAATTATGTAAATTATAGCAAAAGCAGAAGCGCAAAGGAAAAACTGAAACCGAAAAGCAAACGAAAGAGAATTAGTCAAATAGAAACGGCGGAAAAACTCCCGAAAAAATAAAGAAAGAAGCAAAAGGAAGCAGATCTGTGACCAGACGAAAACCGGAAATTAAATCTGCAGCGCTAAAACCAAAAAGTGGAAGAGGAAGCCGGACCACAGCCACCAGCCAAGCAGCAGCCACAACCGCAGCGAAATCCCAGGCCAGAAGAGAAGGAACACGCGTGCCAAATATTTGCTTAAAAATACACGAATAAAATAATAATCAAAGGAGCGAAGAATTGAGAGATTCCCGCCTTTTTTTTCCCCTTCTTCTGGCGTGAAAATTAACGAAGCAGCGCGTTCCATGAACTGAGTTCGATCCCCAACGAGACCTTGTTGAGCTTGGCTTTGTTAGCAGTCCTTTGTGCTAATCATCATCGCCGCTTGGTTGCCGCAGGAGCTGAGTGGTAGTCCTGGCCAACTATTTAGCCAAGGTGACGACGAGGCAAGGATTGCCAGCCACTTTGCAGCAGAGCCAGGGACGTAGTCGGAGCCGGAGCCACATCCACACCGATACCCACAGTGAAAGGAGGCGGCGGGGCAGAGCCATTCAAGCCAGGAGCCACGCGAAACAAACAAGCCAAGGACATGGACTCCCCGCTGCCAGCGTCGCTGTCGCTGTTTGTCCTGTTGATCTTCCTGGCGATAATTAAAGGTGAGTGCGCCCCGACAACTATTCAGTATGCTTCCAGCTCCTTGCCTCCTTCACTCCTTTTGTACCCGGCTCTGGCCCCTTTTGTTTGTCCTGAAGCAGCGTTTACCTTTTGGCCAGGAACTTTCCCTTTTTGGCCAGCGTTTGCTTAGGTGGTCACTAATTAAATAATTGTAAATATTAAAGTATGCGGTAAAACTTGAAACGAGCTTTCAACGGAAATTGTTTGGCGGAAAGGACGCGACGAGTTTTTGCTACTTTCATTACCTTCTAAAAGGCTGACAAAAGAGATTGCCTCTAGACTCTTAGACAGGATAAAAACCATCATCATTTAGATATTTATTTGGGGTCTTTATTACGTTTTTATGATTTAATATTCATGCAATAAAAAAAGGGCTAAAATGATGTCTTAAATACTTTAAAATATTTGTATTTAATTTAAAGAGTAAAGTAAGTAAAACTTCCATTTCATTGAGAGCTACAACTAAAAAACCCCATTATTCTCATTGAAAAATGTAGAGACTCCGCACAAATGCTGTCATCAAAGGTCAACAATGAACTTGTGAAGCTACATTAGTCAGCTGTCCTCCTTTTATACGCGTAGTCCTCTCGCCAATTGTTGAACATCTTGCCTTACCACAGACTAACATTTGCGTTAACAAGTGCTTGGCTCGGCTCCACTCGAGCATTTTCCATTTTCCGCTTTTCGCTGAGAGCAGCGAAACTCGAACAAATCCCACTCATGTCGCACTATCAATTTCAAATGCGAAATCTCTGCCACAGAATTCTATCTCGCTCTCTCGCATAAATCTTCGGGCAAGGTGACACTGCGTGGCCTTGCAGGTTGCCATCATCTAACCAGCCCACCCACCCACACATTATTCAATTCCACATCCGATTTTTCAATTTCCTTGCCAGGCATTTTCACGGCGCTTTAAGCAAGGGGCCAAGAAATGTCGGCAGAATGTAAAAAAGTAAAAGCCAAACAACGGGTAGAGTACACAGAATAGCTATATCCACGGCTATATCTATTGTATACGATTGTGTGTGTACATGCGGGAAATTCCCAGGCAGCGGCGGCGGCGGCCCATAAATTCACATGGAGATCGCCCTGAGCCAAACTTGGCCATATTTTTAGTTTTCACTGCTCGCTGAGCTCCGCAATTGCCAGAAAAGCGGAAAAAAGTTAAAAAAAAGAAGAAAAACAAAGACGAAGTGGGTACGTAGGGAATGAGACAAATATCCGAGTTGGAAAAAAAAATATAGAATTGTCATGCGGAGGAGGCCCCCAGGAGGCCACATCCACACAGTCCGGGGGATTGCTCCCCGAAGTCACTCGAAAAAATCCACACCGAAAGAGGAGCAGCAAGCTGGGAAAACAAAGCCCCATTCCCAAATGTTATATATACAGCACTCGTACTCGTCCTGGTCCTTGTCTCCCTCCGCATCCTGTCCCCCTTCAAGTTGCATCGAGAGCTGAGAAGTTGAGAGTTCCTAGCTTTCTTCTTTTTTTATTTTAGGGAGTCCCCGCTGTTGACAGAAATAACAGGCTGCTCTGCGGCGCAGTTCAACTTAATTTTCGTTGTTAGTTTCAAGTGTCTCCACTGCCGCGGAGTTTTGAATGCACTAAATGAAGTTCCTATTCCGTTCAGAAGTTCCATACATTTTTTGCAAGATGGGAAAAGTTTTGCCAACAAAAAAATTTAGATGAATATAAACTTTAGTATTGCCTTAAATCTGTCATAATTTTGTTCAAGAATATATATTTTTTAATTTGTATATAATACTCTTTTTTACCTTTGTCTTTAATTGATTTTTATGCTTTTCAGCTTGGTTGAATTTTTAGAAATTTAAATAATGGCACAAGCCTTTTATTTAAATTATTTTCCTTAAGCTTAGACTCAAAAAGCTTGTTCGAAATTCAATATGCCTGAATGGATTTTCATGTTTACACTTATATCTTAATTTTTCTTTTACCAGCTTAGTTTTTAGTCATAAGACATAATTTTAAGGAAGGATTTATTTTATATACCATAAATGTAGACTCAAAAGGGGATGGGTTTTCAATTAACTAACGAATTTATATAATATTCTAGGCCACATCTGAAGTCATGTTTATTAGGAAAGTTGCATTGTCACTCCTTGAGTAGCTGCCAAAATGAATTTTCCAGCTAAATGAGCTAATATATTGGCTAAAATAATTACAGGCAAAGACAATACATGGAAAATAGCTTTTGTCAGGAAATTTATCAATTAGTTGTCAGGCCAAAGGCTGCAGGTGATGATAACTAAAATTATGGCTGAATTAATGTATATAATTAGTTTGTGTTGAGAATTTAACAACTATATTTAAGTCGCTTGCCTGCAGATATACACAGATGCAGGGCAGACATTTTCCTCATTTTCCGCAATGTTTTTGCTCTTGGCTCCTTTTTAAAAGCACCCCCATCCATTGTCTCCTTTGCGTTGAAAAGTTATTACTTAGGCAGCATCGGGGGAGTAGGCGGCGAAGTCTTTGACTTTTTCCCGACCTGCTCTCTACTCTCTCTCTCTCTCTCTCTCTCTCTGATGTCTGTTCTCTTTTTCTTGCACCATTTTCCCCACTCCGCTATTTTTTTTTTTAGATTTTCCGACAGAGACTAATGAAGACGGCAGTTTGCCGTCCGCCGTTTGCTGTTCGCTGTTCGCTTTTCGGGGATTGGGACTTGAGAATTGGTCGGCAAAGACAAATATTTTCAATAAGCCGATATCGGAGGAGTGTGCACTGATTGGAAAATCAGCAGTGCGAAATTGCCAAGACGCAATTTTTCAGCATTCAAGCTTATTGCCTTTGTTGTTTGCCAGTTGGCGGACGCATAAATTGTGGGGCAATTCCAGTCTGGGGCCATGGCACCTTGACACTGTCAGCCATTCCATTCCGTTCCCAAAGTATATATATGGCCCGGTCATATATTTTATTTTAAGACATTTTACGCATTTTCGTGCATTTAAATGACATAAATTTATATTGGATTTGCGTGGAAAAGCTGGGCGCCGGACTTTACTGCTTTAATTTCCCTTTCTGTGTGTGTATTCTATTTTTTGGGGAATGCGATTTTCCTGAGTAAGACTTGGGATCTGGGATTACTTGGCCACAATGTATTTGTTAATATCCTTGTTAATATCCTGAGAACTGGCACAGAACTTCTGGCAATGAGCAAAGTTCTTCCGTCTTCCATCTTCCGCCTTCCATTGGCATGTTTCAGGTTTTGTTCTAAGCCAACTTTCAAACTTGGCCCACACTGTCCACACTGACGCTGCACGGGAAATATAATTTTTGTATTTTATGTTAATTTTAAAGGTATTTGCTTTTGAATTCATTTTGCTTGAAATTTGTTGGCATAATGATTTCTATATAAAAAGTAAGAATATACTTAAGTTTGCATACAAAAATATATATATATTATTTCTTATTTCTTTATTTTCAGTAATTTAAAAAGTTCAAAAAATCAATAATAATATGATACATTTCGTTCAGTGTACCTTTCCCCTGCTGCCAGGTAGAGCGGATATCTCAGAGCCCAGCTCTGGCTGTGACTCTGGCTCCCAGTCTGCCTGTGACTTTGGCTTTGGTTAGAACTTCCGGCTCCAGCTTCTCATCGCTCACTGCACGGCAGGAGCAACTTTCAAGGTTGTCGTCGTCCTGTGTGTGTGTGTTTGAGTGAGCATTTGTATCTGTAACTGATTTAGTTGTATCTGTGGCTGAAGACGGAAAAGGCGACCGAGTCAGCACAAAGCGGGCCAAGTTGCAGTGTTAGGAAAACAAGTTTCAGTTACACGTTCTGCACTTCCGTGGCGCCAACGCCGGACTAACCTTGCTCTCCTTATAGTTTCCATCGCTTTTGGCTAGAGGTGAGCCAAAATAATTGGATGACTTCCAGTAATAGTTATGGTGATGATAATTCCACTAGCTTCAAGTAAAGTATAGCTTTGGGCACGCTTGTCTTTTGAATTTCTGAGTAGTCTTCTTAGAGGAAGGATTCATGGGCTTGAGACATATTTCTCACTTCCCTTTAAATTGAAACTTTCTCTGTTAAGATTTTAGTTTCTATCTTAAATATTCTCCGTTAGGCAATGCTTCTTGCCTACTGCGTGTCGTGTATTTTAATGGCCGGATCCTTCGGAACTTGTGCAGTTTTTGTCTCCAAGGAATCTCTAAATGCCATCGTGAATCACGCTGCCATCGCTTCTTAGTGGGTGGCTCCGGCCCAATTCCCCGCCCGCCCTTTTGGGGCACCTGTAGGCGTCCGCGGAGCTCAGCTCAGCTCGGCCCATCTCCAGATCCGGTTCCTCGTCATTGTCATCCT
Organism: Drosophila lini; assembly: GCA_018905715.1. Classification (NCBI taxonomy): domain Eukaryota; kingdom Metazoa; phylum Arthropoda; class Insecta; order Diptera; family Drosophilidae; genus Drosophila; species Drosophila lini. Next base: position 7,087 of record JAEIIL010016239.1, read on the forward strand.
TGAATGAGTCAGCGATGCCGCCACAAAAGTTTGCAAATAAGTATTTTTTATACTGCCAATCCCCGTATTTCCCCTCCTCAGTATTCCTCGCCCAGGATCGTAAAAGGAAAAAAAGTACAAGAGCAAGGAGGGAACTTAGTGCCTGCGCCTAAATAACCGTAAACAGCACTCGTGGGCCCCCAGACGGCGGGCGGATAGCGAGGATAATACTTGGGGGAAGCTGAAACAAAACTTGATAAGCATAAATTTGCTGTAATTTAACGCATTCAATTACAAAAACAAAAAAGAAGATGGCGCAGGAAAAGCCAGGGAAATGAGGGAAACCTAGCAGATGGCGGTGGGAGAGATTTGAGACTTGAGACATGCAAGCTGCGCGCGGCGACTTACTTAAAAATGTCATAAAAACGAAACAAGTAACAGGAGAGGACTCAAAAAAAAAAAAAAAAGGAGCGGATGTTGAGGAGGAAGGCAACCCAGGAAACCGGATGGTGGCGCGGGCGAACCACACCTATATCTTTAGCTCACCTGGCGGCGCGCGCTCGTTCGGGAATTTCCATTCTGTTTACGACCCTGTATTGGATTCCAACGACTTTGTGATTCCGGAAAAAATTCCTTACTTAATTTCAATCAGCTGCGTGTCGGGTTGTATTCCGCAATATCGGCTTACATGCCTGTCACGAGAAATTATGACCTTTTGGCATATTTAAAAAGGTATAATTCAGGGATTACAAGTTAAGTTAAAAAAGCTGATTTATAAATATCCCTACGATATTAAATATTATTAAACGTTTGCTATTTTGTTATATTGTATTTCTCTTTAAATATCGATCATTAAATTTTGATTGTATCGAAAAAGTAACTTGCTTTCTTGCTTTCACTATTTACTAATTGTTATCATCACTTAATCTAACGTTTTTATGACACAATACTTGAATATTTTTACGGATTTTTGACATTTAAGCATAATTATTTCTAATAAATCCTTAAATAAAATAACCAATAGCTAGGTAATCTGAATTATATCGACAATATCACAATTATTATCGATTTTTTGGCCATTGCTTTGATATCTTAATCAAATTAAAATGCATAATCGATAGTTACATAAGTGCTTGTATTTTTACATATTATAGATTTTTTTTTGTTTACATGAATAATAAATTCTTACATCATACTTGTCTATCAATATGATGCCATGGTTCATTCTCATTCAATACGTTAAAATTATTCAGTTACGATTTTATTTCCAAATTTGACTTTTACGATTATAGTGCTTTATGCCAACTTGCCTGCTCTTCACGGCCCCAATTAATAGTCACTCAAAAAGTGGCCGTAAACTAAATCGATAAAGCTTTTATTGATTTTCAAATGAATGTCTGTAACTCGGTCGTATTTTTCGTTGTGTCTGTATTTCAATTTATGGTTTGCTTTTTATTGAATAATATTTTGTTGCCTCCCTTGTATTTATATTGATACAATAAAACATTTTTATAGAGTTTTGCACTGATGGATGGCATTTCTATTGAACGTACGCGCATAAATCGTTAATTAATTTACTGTCGAAGGCACCTCTCAGTCTGCCGCTGACAAACTAGTCGCTTTGAGCCCGCAAATCCCCCAGTAACGTTTATGATGATGATGATGAGAATTATATCCTCTACTCTACGCAAAGGGGCAACTAAAGTATCTTTTGGTGTATCTATCTCGCCGCCGAGCAGCGGTGGAGAAATTAAAATCGCTGGCGAGAGTTTTCTACGGCTGTTTGCCAGACACTTGAATGCCTCGCCGCTGCTCCGATACTTTCATGCACTAAAAGCGTTTAAAAAAAAAAGGAAGGTGGAAAGAACGGGAAAAGAGAAAGCCGGGGAGTTTCCAGGGGCTCCGGCCCGGTGCCCCATAAAAGGTAAAAAATAATTGTGCCCATGGCGACTGCAAAGCGAATTACAAACAGGCTATCCGAAGGCTCGACGTTCAGGATCCCGCCGCTCCTTTTTTTCACGCCCCCTCGAATGTATGCAGCGCAGGGGCGTAGTCGTGCTGCTGTCAAGGGGCAAGTCGAAGTTGGTTATGTTTATATATTTTTATATTTGTACATCAAAATCATAATGTTTTAGAAAATTACCTATAGATCTTCTTGGGTCTTCAAAATTAGATAACGGTTTGAATTCACTTAAGTAGCTCTCTAGAAATATGTAATAAATTTTGTGAGGTTTTAAATTAATGTTAAAATATTACAGTCTCGTACTTAGTTTATAATACATTCCTTGGGAAAAAAATCGGACAAAACACCTTTAAATCCAAACCTTAAAAACAAGCCAATAATAGTATCCTCAAGTGTCCTTCATAAAGCCAAAAACAAGCCCCCGCTGCGTGCGCCACTGATGCAACGGCAGCCGAAATGAAAGTGAATGGGGGGGATATATGTATGTATATAGCATTCCAGGGGTCAGGGGACGCGAACGGAGACCGAGATTGGGACGAGAATGAGGGGCCCAATTGACTGACTTGGCCGGGGCTAGGCTCCTCTAGTTTTCCGACCCGCCGCCGGCAGGAGCGGCAGCAGTCTGTCGGGAAAACAGACAGAACAGAAAGAAAAACATGCAAATTTCGTTCGTTTGTCTGTGTGTTGTGTTGGTGTGTCGAAAGGGGGTTTCCACGCAGGGGATGGTAGCTGCTGGCCCAGAGCGAATTTTACTTTGTTGTGCGTCGAGGAGATATTTGCATAGCCAACGCTAGGGCGCCCAGTTCCCCAATTCCCCAGTTTTTCGGCCGCTGTGTCTCCATGGTGACATTAGCAACGTGAGCGCGCCGAGGTTTCGGGTGGCCAGGAGTCAGGTGAGTGTGGGTTCTGGTCCAGAGCCCCCAATCCCCAATCCCCAATCCCCAGTCCCCCAGTCCCAGAACACCCACACCCCCCCTTTCTGACTGGACCTGAAGCTGTGTGTGGACCTGGAGAACTCCCAGAATTGAGTTGAGTTATTCTGGCGCGCATAATGAATTAAAATCTGGAATCGAGATTCGCACAGGCATTTCAAGGATATTCGGGGATGCGCATGTTTGTTCCCGTTTTTCTTTTTCCGCTCAATTCCTGGAACCACAGAGAAAGAGAGCGAGAGCCTGTGAAACCCGAGAGCGGAGAAAACTCCTCCTCGGAGAGAGCGGAGAGAGCGATTGCGTGGGTGCGTGGCTCTTTCACTCAAAGCCCCAAGTCGCAGCGAGTTTCATTCAATAGATTTATATACGTATGTACACACCGCACCACACCAATCAGCCTTATATATATATCGGTACATATACATATATACATATATATAGGCATCTATATGTGCTTGTCGGCAGACAGCATCAAGTGTGTATTTTCTTTTTCGGCTCATAATTGACAGACAGTTGAATTTTTGATGCGACTCCTGTCTGCAAGGCAAAAAGGATCGAAGCAAGGGTCGACAGGAAGTGCGCCCAAAATCCATTTCCCTCCTCTAGCCATTTTTTCCATCTCAGCGCGCTGACAGCAGCGGCGGAAAACTGCAACAAAATTGCAACAGCCATAAAGTGCGTTACGGTGTTTCGGCACGGCCTATTAATTGAGCTCAACCCGGCAGGGCTTTTAATTAAGAAGCCCAGACACTCGCCAAAAATGTGGTTATACTTTAGGAAAGGATAAGCCTTAATGTAAGGATTTTATTATGCATTCAGTTACAAGAATACATTATATATATTTTAAAAATATTTACATGGGTTATATTTCTCAATATGATATGCAAATATTGTAAA
>JAEIIL010016244.1:0-18024 GCA_018905715.1 Drosophila lini
TTATGAAATAATATTTTAAAAATTATAAAAATATAAAAAAATAAATCTTCTATAGTGAAAAAAAAAAAAATTATTTCATCATATTATGAAATACCAAATTTTGTATACTTTAAGAGTTTTTAGGGTTCAAAAATACGCATTTAAAAAATAAATAAAAATATATAAAATTATTGATTAACAAAATTTAAAACTATAATTTTGTGTTTGTCATTGTGAAACTTTCACGAGCTTCATGAGTGGAAATTCATTTTCCTGCAAGTTTTTTTTTAAATCAATAAAACCTTTCGGTATTTTGGCGCTAAAAAATGGGCAGGTATTATCTACTGGAGAAAACAGCAACAAAAAATATCAAAACATGGTTAAATATTGATATTTCCCACACGCACACACATGCATGCGCATGTCTATTTACATGTATCTGGCATCCCTTGAATTTCTGGTGTATTTCTTTTTTTTTTTTTTGTTGTATTTAGTCATGGCAAAGAGGAAATGGGCACACATTTATTTTCTCTCCTCTTCTGTGCCTCCCATTCTCTCTCTGTCGTTTCGAAACGCCTTCAAGAGTTCGCGCCACCATTCTATACGGTTGTCCCGCTCTAACGCATGGCTAAAGACCGCAGCGGGGTTGCCAGAGTACAGCCTTAACGGGAGTACAGCCATATGGCAAGCCTGTGGAATATTCCACTCGCCCAGCGATAACTGCCGCTGTATGTGTGTGTGCGAGAGTGGGCAGACAATAGAGATGAGCGGTTGAGCGATGGTTGAGTCACCGCGCGCCACAGCACACGGTTGCATAATTGACTAGAGGTGGGAGAGTGATGGCTGCTGCTTTTATGGGGTCACTTTAATTTTTTTTTTTTGTTGGTGGGGGGTTCAATACAGCAACAACGGCAACCCTGATAACGGGGGATTTACCAGGTTTGGCAAATCAGCAAGTGTGGGTCTGTGCACTTCCGATGGGCGCCTAAATCAAAAGTCGTGCGTGACTACAAGGTGCAGCGGCACATCGCTAACGGACATTTGAACTGTTTAAATTTAACATGGGGAAAAGTACAAATACAAAATGGTGCATTTTCAATGGAAAATGTTGAAAACGCGTCCTATTTATACTTATTTTGCCTCTCAGAGGGGGTTTGAATGAATCAGTTTTGTATTTTTAGTATTTTACTGAACTTCCAGACTCTGGTGTTATTATTTTACTAAATCCAATTATTTATAATTAATGAATTTATACAATATTGAATGCAAGAAGGAGCTCACCTTGTTCTCGCCACATGGCGAAATGCGTGGCAATATATCCTTCGCGTATAGCTCGCAGCACATCCTCGTCATGATCCGACCAGAAGAGCTTCTGCTTGACAATCTCCAGCATTAGGTGCTCCTTGGCAAATAGGGCAGCCTCGGGGCCACCGTGGCCGTCGTAAATGCCAAAGAACGCGTATTCCAGCTCGTGTGTCAGCGGTGATTCTTGATAGGCAACGGAGAATTGATCCTCCATGTACTTCCTGCCTCCTTGGCTGCACTGACCCGTTACGCGCATATTTACACCCAATGTGGAACAGGGCGAGGGATTGGAAGCGCTGCTGGTTGGTGAATTTGAATTGGAACTCCCGGTGCTCGAATCGGTATGCTGTGATCGCGGATGCCGGCGAAGACGGGATTGTACGGCGCCACCACCCCGAGATCGAGGTTGTTCCGGCTGTTGTGTCTCTCGCTCCCGTTTCTTTTGGTTCAAAGGCCTCGCTGGTGCTTCCGCCGCTTCCACGTCCATTTCCATGCTTCGAGGCGGCGTAGTGTTTCTCGCCGGCGCAACAACAACACTGCTGGCATCCAGTGCGGGATGGCACTCACTGTTGCTGCTGTGATTGCTACTGCTATGGGAAATGGAGGACGATGACAATGACTGCTGCTGCTGTTGCTGCTGATGATGATGGGGACTAACGGTAGCAATGCGGGGCGTCGCGGCATCCGCATAGTAGTTAATAATATCGTATTCCACACGGGTTACATCCTGCTCGCCGCCGTTAGCTGCCGTTGTTTCCTTTAAACGCACCACCGTTCGTTCAATGGCCGACTTGATGAGGCATCTGTTGGTGTTGGTAGTGGTCTGGGTCTGGTTGCTACTGCCGCCTTTTGCTGGTAACATTGTTTTAATTTGTGTTGTGTTTTTGTTTATGTTTTAGCTGCTGCTGCAGCTTCTTCTTCTTGTTGTTCAGTTTCGGCTGCTCTTCCTCTTCCACAGCCCGTTTCCAGTTGTTGTTGCTGCTGGTGTGCTGCTGCCTTCTAAACGTCTCGCAGTGTTGTAATTTCCGATGACATTTGGCACTCTCGCACACGTACATCAACACGAAAAAAAAAACACAAAATATACAAGAGGGAAAAGCGTACAACAGGCGCGCGTCTAGCCGTCTCGCTCTGTCAGCCAATGCGCTGCTCTGCCGTGGCTGTTAAAGTGAGATGACTATACACACACACAGCACTCTTCACTGTACAATACTGTGTTTGTGTGCGTGTGTTTCCAACGTATTTACGTTCGCCTACTCTGTGAGTGTGCGTGCTCCATCTAGCGCCGTTCCTCTTGTTGTTGTTGCTGCTGCTGTTGCTTATGTTTAGTATTTTGTATTTTGTAAAACCGCCGCCAAAATTTTCCTGCTGCCTTTTTCCAAAATCAAATGTTGTGAATCCCGAAATAAAGCTGTCTTCTAGGGGGCGGGAACTTGGGCTTGGAGCAGAGAGAGAGCCGATGTACACGGAGATAGGAGAGTAGAGTCAATGCCAGCTGTGGGGCGCGCAGTTTCACCTTGATGATTCGTTGTTTGTCAGCATTTTCGTTGCGATTCGAGGAATTTCGCTTTTGACATAGATTGTTTTTGTCGAGCGCGTTCACATTCACACACAGACAACGAAATGCACGGTAAATTGTTAACAAAAATCGTTGGAAAAAAATAAGACGAGAAATCAAATAGAAAGCAAGCGTGCGACCGTTTTGAAAGTAGAAGGAAATACCGTTTTGCACAGTACAGAAAAAATACTAAAAGCTAGGCTATGGGTGGTTAATCGATAGACAATGAGGGTATTCCATTGAAACTGAACAACGGAATTACTAGTATAACTGAATTAAAAGAATTTGTTAAATCTTTTAAACTATAATTATTAAAACGGAATTTACCAGGCAATAATTTAATATGCGTTATAATATACGTTTCTGAATATTTGTTAAACAAAAAAATACCACATATGCATTATTTTTACAATAGCTGACACTATGAACATGCCTAAAATACTTACTTAAGTTACTTAAGTAAATTTGTACTATTCGTAGTTTCTTTTATTAAGCATTCTTAATTTTGTTAATGTTTAATCATTTTATTTAATAATTTTACTTTCCGCCCAGCGATTTTTATCGCAAGCAACTATGCCGATTGCCCCGGCATTTGAGATGCTCGTTCCCAAAAACTTGCTATCGAATAGGCAAAAGTTGTCAACAAATGGGCTTAATTGTCCGAAAAATATTAATTTTCTTAAGAAATAATTAACAATTATCAGTGCCTTCAAATTGGTTTTCGTAGGCTACAATTCAGTCCCGGCCACCCGATGTCCGTAATTCCGGAGCAATCGGCAAATCGATAGCTGGCGGCCGCGCAACGCAGCTGCCAGACGCCGCCCGCCAGACGCGGCCTGCCAGACGCCGCCCGGAGCCAGCCAATCAGCGCCGCGTACGACTGGCTTGTCGGCACTGTCGCCTTCGATCGAATCGTCGGACAGTTTACCAGTTTACCAAAACCAACCAAAGCGCCCAGTCACTCAGTCAGGCCGACGTGCTACACAAATCAATTCCAGTCCCATCCAGGCGAACACGAGTACGCTTAGCGGTAAACACAGCACTCCCACACACGCAATTCCAAGTACCAGAAACATATATGGGAATTTTTTCGCATCGCTCCGGTTTCCGAATTTCCCCAAATTCGCCAAACGAATCATACATTTTTTTTTCACGTTTCGTTCTCTCCCACCAAAGTTCTGTTCTAAAAAAATGCAAAAAGCCGCGGCGTGCTAAATTTGTATTGCGTGCAAGATTGCTACCAACAAAAAAAGAAAAGAAAAAGAGGAATGGAAGAATATAAAAGGAGACACCAACACGCTCCCACACACAGAAGCCGCTAATACATTTGCAGTTTTTTTTTTCATATTTTTTTTCGCTCGTCATATTTGCATTTTGAAGTTTGAGATATTTTATTAGACATTTTGGTGACAGCTGTTGAACTCTGAACACGAAACGGGAAAAAAATCGTAAACGAAAAGTGTGTAAACTTCCCGCGCAATGAACGGAAATTAGAGGTAAGTTAAACTGCATAGAATAATGGATGAAAGATAGAACAAAAAAAAAACCGTGTGTGAATGTTCTGTGAATGCAAGTTGTGCAATTTTAATTATGCGAAAGTTCCCACATATCGGCAACCGGAATCTGCATAAATAATGGAGAAGCTATTTTTTGATTTTTTGTATATGTATAAATTTTTTTTTTTTGTGAAGCCGGAGGCGTAGAAATCCAGTTTTCGGGTTGACGTCATGTCACCAGGTATAATTATGAATGTTTCGGCATATTTGGTCAGCAATTTCCGCTTCAAGTTCTCGGGAACTTTCCAAAATGCAAAATTAGAGACTGTGCCCCGAAAAAGGCTCATCTGTCAAGTTTGGCAGAGTGCTAATGAATGGAGTGCCCGCGGCGGAAAGAAGGGGGTTGTGGTGTGGGGGAAAGCTGGTCAAAATTAGGCAAGCATCGTTGCAGGGGAAAAATCGCGGGTTTCCAATTGCACACACACACTCTGACACAAGCGCGCACATGGACATGGGGAAATTCAATTACCCTGCGTGTGTGTGTGCAAAGAGCATTGCATACTTGCAGGTGCAGGCAGGTCCACTCTGCATCTCTCTCGGTCTCGCACTCTCCATCTCTTTGCGCTGTCAGCCCGTCATTTATAATTTCATTTTCACTGCGAGTGTGTGTATGCACGGTCGAAAGAACAAGAGTTTCGCGCTACTCTTTTATCATAAACATAGTTCCTGGCCCCCTCCACCCTCCACCCTCCCGCTCTATCGCCTGCTTAACTGTCAATATGCAGTTTCTAATTGACTTCATCAGAAGAAGAGGATGAAAAAGCATCATCAGAAGCAGCAGCAGCATAGCCATCTCTCTCTCACCCACTCCATTGCATTTGGCCACCTGTCAACTATGTTCAGCTTTCCGTTCTTCTCCGCCTCGTTAGACAGTTGCCGTTGCCTGTTCCCGTTATGATTTGTCTGTTCTGCCTTGCACTTTACTGTCAAACGTCAAATACACGAACCGGGGCGAAAATAAAATACACAAGGAAAAGAGCCGGAACTAATTTCAGTTGCAGATAAACTGCGTCCAGATTCAGTAGCTGAGACTTTTGATATTGATAAATTAACGTAAATTGTAAAGAGAGGGAGGGGAGCAGCGTTCGGATATTAACTTTGCTCCTTTCCTGTTTACCGTTTTGCTTCTGTTTCTGAAAGCAGTCGCGGAAATTGGTATTATCCAAAGAAGTTGTCAAAATTTAAAATTCAAGTTGCAGTAATGTGGCGATCCTGCGAAAGGCAAAAGGTAAATAAGGGTGGCATATTGTTATCAATTGTATAAATAACAGAAAAGGAATAAAATTATCTTAAATTAATAGCTTCTTGCTTGTTTTAGTTCTTCCTTTTATCAGTCCCAATAATAATAAATCATTAAGAGCAATCTTATATTTTTCCTGCCTTTCTAGCTTATGTGACAATTTTGATCTTACCTTTCAAGGCTCGACTGTACTGGGCAAATTAGTTTACCCGAAAGGGAATGCGCATGCAAGTTGAAGCTTGGAGCTTGCATATTTGCAGTAATTATTTTTTGCTCGTGAGGATTTACCATTTCTCTGCCCTAGTGCTTTATCTCCGGCTTTCTGGTCGCTTTGGTTTTAGCCACTAAATGGGTGGGTGGCTGGCTGGCTGAAAAGGGGGGGCTAGAGGTTGAGTAGTCGTAGCAACTAAATTTTGGTTGCGGTTGCTGCTGTGCTGCTCTTTATGCCCCTCCAGGGCGCCCGCCATTCCGCCCACAATTTCGCCCTTTGATTTTGAGGTTGCAATTGCAAAATGCCAAGCGCACTTAGTAAGCTAGTCCCCCATCTCCACCTTTCTCCTCCCTCTCTTTCCTTGGCCCACTGTGTGGTTTGCGTTTTGGTATTTAGCCCGTGTTTGCTTTGGCGTTTGTTCTGATCTGATCCTCCTCCCTCTCCCCCTTTCTCCTTGCTTTCCTTGTTCGCAACTAATAAGCAATGCCACATAGCAATGCTCGCAAAAGTATGCTACGAAAATACAAGAGAGCAATTGCAGCAAGGGAGAGAGAGAGCCTTGAATTTGAATTAGTTGTTTCGCTGTTGCTTCGCAGCCTCTGTCATGGCCGTACATGTGTCAGTGTGTGTGTGTGTGTTGTGTGGGAGAGTGGGAAGTAAGTGGGCGAGAGCGAGAGAACAATCACATCTGCTCAAGGCCATGTTGCACTGCAGCTGCCATCTCGCTCCTGCTCCTTCCCGGCTAATTGCTGTTGCTATATAAATGCATACATGCATGCGTTGTGTGTGTGTGCATTAATATGTCATTCTGTGGCTCTGATATTTGATTTGTAATATTGCTGCTGCTTGTGTTCTATAATTAAATTGCCAGGCAGCTGCTGCTGCTGATGTTGATGTTGCAGCAACTGGCCCGAAAAAGTATGCAGTGCGCCTGCGTTGTGTCCGCATGTGGGTGGCTGAACGAACTGCTATGTGTTTGTGTGTGTGTCTGCGTGTGTGCGTGTTAACTTGATTGAAAACCCGCTCTTTAATTGAAGAAAACGCTAATAACATTTCTCGGATGCGCTCACCTCTCCCGCAGTTGGTGATGCTCATCCAATCCCCTTTCTCTTTACTCTCTTTGCAGTTAACACAGGGTCTCCAAGCTTTCGATACGACACACATCTCTCCAACTCTTCAGTTGGCCAGTATATAATTATATTTTGATATAAACGGATCAAACACAAACCAGCAAAAATGTCTGATCGCAAGGCAGTCATTAAGAATGCTGACATGAGCGAGGAAATGCAGCAGGATGCCGTCGACTGCGCGACACAGGCCCTCGAGAAGTACAACATTGAGAAGGTAAGTGGGGGGAAGAGTTAAATCTTTAATTAAAATTCTGTTTTAATAAGTAGGTTTAATTATTGAAAAAATATCATGTAAAACCTGTATCAAAATATTAATAACTCAACTCAAAAAGTGGGTTTGAAATGTAAAAAAGCTTTGAATTAAAACCTAAAGTCAAGGGTTCACTTTTACAATTTTTTAAAAAATTATGGTCATATTAAATATATAAAATTTGAATAAAATTCAATGAAAAATGAGAATACCTTTAACAATACTAAATTTTGTAGCAAGCCAAGTCTGTGGGGGGCTGGCACAACAACAACAGGTGTTGTGTTTATGGTTCGTGGAATGAGTGTCCGGCAATTAGATTTTCCAAGAGGAAAAGCCTCTAAACAAACAGAATTTCTAAGAATCTGAATGTATGTATATTTTGCATACCTACTATGCACTAGTGTCTCTCTAATCAAGCTGAAATAAAAGGCTTCAAGGCTGAGAGATATAATTTTACATGACAAAATATGTTGAAAATTGTAGACAACAGAGAATGGTAAACAACTTGAAATAATGCACCTTTTGCCAAGGGAAAAATAATTGGAAGTGGGGAATGCTGTGCTGCTGGTGTAACTAAATGGGATTTACACACACACACTCGCATGACGCTGAAACATTGTTACATCTCGGGAAGGCAGAAGAACCTATGGCCAAGAATCGCTGCTGCCCATTTTGCTGCAAAAATTGTGGTTTTGAACTGCGTTTGGCAATTTCACAATTTTGCGGTTTCAGCCTTTCGGTTCGCTCGATTCCCACCCACTAGGAGTGGGAGTGAGTGCCACCCACGTGGGATCTGCGACGCAGTTTTCCTTTTGAGTGCCATCCTATCCTCCCTCCGCTAGCGGCAGCAACTCTTTTCACAAACAATCTGCAATATTTCCCCAGCATTTTCCGGGATTTTTTTTTTGTTTTGTAATTTTATTACTCCCTGACCTTTGGCCTTATCCTGCAGTTGCATTTTGCATCTCTAAAGGCCATATCTCTAAAGGTTCTTCTCTCTGTGCTTTTACTTTTTCCGACTCTCTCTTTTTTATAAACTTTTGATTCGGAGAAAACGATGGAGAAGATAGAATTTTCATTTTAATTAAGCTTTCAGTGAATGTATAGATTTTTTCAAGCTAAAATCAGTTTAAAAATTTAATAAAAGTTCATTAGGATATTGAGTTATTAAGAATTTACTTGTATATTTATTTTAAACAATTGAAATTGACTTTTTAAAAGATCTACGGCAATTTCCCGTCATTAACCTAACCTGCTGTGAAAGTAGCTATCTGACTTGAAGCCAATTTCCACCAGTTTGGAAGATGACAGGGGACGACCGACTACTGATCATCATTAACAGTCGGATGGAGGGGTAAACAACAACTAATAAGCTCTTGATTTAGTCGACTGCGAATGCAAAGGGAAGAAAAACAAAAACAAAATCAGCCCAGCAATGTCAACAAAGTCCAAGAAAATTGAATAATCAATATATGTATGGGGGGGATTTGCAATTGAACGGAAAAAACTGTCAAGAAAACACACTACACTGGATAACACAGAGCTAAAGTTTCAGCTACTTTAAAAGGAAATTTCAGGAAAATATATACTGTTGTATTTCCTAAAAAAATACAATTAAAAACTATAGGTTTATAAACAAATGTTTGCAGATGAAAAGTATACTGATGGTCAATGTGAGAGCAGTTAAAAGGACCCTGACTGAGGTCAGTAAATATGTGGGAGGCAATAGGAAAAAGCTGAAGGAAAAGCTGGCGGAAGAGCTATGGGGGGATGGCCATCAACTATAGCGGGGGCCTTTGTCAATGCCAATGGCAGAAGACAACACACTGGGACACACTAACTGGGAAACACACACACAGACATACGCAGGGAGAAAGCCCTTGAAAGCGGAGCAAAGTAAACTTGAAATCACAGCGGAAGTGGATAAAGGCCAGAGGGAGGAGGGAAAGAGAGTCTGCTAATTGAGCAGTAGAAGCGAAATGCGTAAACAGTGAATATCAGCAATAAGATAATATTCAAAAAGAAAATAAATAAAGGACAAAAATCAAGGAAAAAACATATTTTACTTTAATATATTTAAATATGAATATAAAAACTAGCATAGAAAACTTTTTCGATTTAAAATTAATGCATTTTTGCCCGAGTTATGGTATTTTTAAATTTTACTTTAAAAAAAAAATTAGTTGAAGTTTTAAAAAGTTTGAAGTTAAAAGTTAAAAGTTTTAATATCTTTACTGTATTCTCAGGAATACAGAAATAATATCAAAGAAATATTTTAGTGACTTTAACAACATTTAAATAAATTATTAAATATATACACTTTTTAATAAGGAGATCTCTCGTTTTTTGTAGATTTAAAATCCTCACTGTATTCTCCAGGACCACGTCCTGAAAGTGTGCCACACTTTTTGTTTTTATTTGCACTCTCTCCACGGATGTTGTCATTGCGGCAAGAGGGGGGAAGAGAGAGTGGTTAGGAAGGTGTTGGGGTGTGGGGGAGAATAATACACCCATACAGAGAGACACCTGAACCCCATGTCGAGCCTACCTCTTGTTGCTATAAATAAAATATATTCCGCACACACACACACACACACACACACACACACACACACACACACGTACAATCGCACGATTGATTGCCTTTTGTCTTTATTCCTCCTCTGCCAAACACTCCCTCTCAGTCCCTTCTTATGCGCCACTGCTTATTGCATAATAATAAGTTTGCCATTATTTCTCTCTGTGTGTGGGTGCGTTCGCTTGTATATATATACATACTTTTTTTTAGGTAATTAAATATGGATTTTTTGTTGTTGTAACACACAAATTTAATTGCTTAGATGAAAATTGAAAAATTGCCACCGACGACTAATGGAAAATGATAAAAACAGAAAGTGAAAGCAGTAGGGAAATTGGGAAAATATGGAAAGACCTTTAACCTTTATGCGACGATGCTGCTGCTGCTGCTGCGGGGCATGAATATAAATTGATTAGCAAAGAAGGGAAAAATACAAATGGAATTGCAAGTTTGTTTTGAATCAATAACACTTGACCTGTTAACAAAGGAAAATCAACCAACCAACCGATCGACCTCTCTCTACCATATTTAACCCCTTTACTACTATCTTTTTTGGAGCACTTAAATTTCAAGCTAGCTGGTTATATATACACACACTTTGTTCAGTTCAGTACAGTTCAGTTAAAAAAAATATTTAGTTGGGAACATTTAAGTCATAATTGGGCACAGACTTTAAAGTAAAACTGAATGTATTATAATTAATTGTTGTAATCCTTAGTCTGCAGTTTTTCCAGTTTCCAGGAATGTGTAGGTTTTGTTTCTGGAACTTTTCTAGCCCAGGAAATAAATAAAAATTATAATATAATTTTAAATATTTCTACAATTTAACCAAATAAACTAAATGTTAGGTAAATGTTAAATATTAACTAAAAAATAATTATATAAAATATATTAACAATTTTTTTTGTCACAGTTGGGGGTTCAAAAATCCAATCACAGCGAAAGACAAAATCGTTGCAAAATGTCGAAAGAGGGGGGAAAAACAATTTTTGGTATCCATTAGATACGCAACTAATACTACTCCCAGAGTGAACTGGGGTTACTGGTGGGGAGGGAGGAGGCTACTCTCACCCTCGCGGGACACACAAGGGTTAAGCCCCGGCCCCCACTGCGCTTTTGTTGTTGTTGCCCTCGCTGAAGGTATACCTTGTGTATATATTTTTAGGGGCGCGCAACCTTTCAAGCAGCTTAAATCGTATCCATAGGCATTATGTTGCCTCCTCCCCGGTACGTCTATGTATTTGTATCTGTACACTCTGCAGGTGTGTGTGTGTGAGCCGCGATTTAAAGGCAAAGCCCTAAATAAGCCAACAAGAGGGCAAAAAAAAAGAGGGAGGAACGGAAAATAAATTTCCATTTCCATTATTTCGCCTTAAGTTTTTAAAAATAAATTTAATTAGTTTACTGCTTTTTTTTCAGCTATCCTTTCATTGTTTTTTGCGCGAAACCCTGTTAACAAATAAAAGTGAAAATAAATAAACACATTTTCACATTCAAATAGTTGCCAGTTGATTTTTATTATTTGTTTTTATTTTTGTCATTTTTTTTGCTATTATTTTTTTAATGGGTTTTGTTTGTGATTTTTTGCGTGGCCCCAAAAAAAAATGTTTAATCAATATATGCGGGCAGCCAACGAATATTTTGTATGTAAATAGAGATGGGGGCATGGCATGGCATCGAGTCACACACAACACACACTCGCACACACATATGCATCCATTTTTTATTGACACACATTCATTGCGGATTTTTCTTTCCCCATTTCCATTTCGAGTTTTTTTTTGCAGCTTTTCGTCGCCACTCCTTCAAACATGGCCAAGCATATTTATTGGGGCTCTCTCTCACAGGCCTTGGGGATATTTTCCAGGTGTTTTTGCGGTCTAAATGGACAGGGAATTATCCTGCGGTGGTGCCGTGCATGAATTACCAGCAGGCACAAGCTCAAGCAAAGGCTCTTTAAGTTTTATGCAAGGTTTTGCAATTAAAAAAGGGGATGCAGTTATTTAAAAAATAAAATAAACCTCTACAAAATTCCGAATAAATATTTACCTGCAAAAAGGTGTTAAAATATTAAAGACGATCCTAAAGAAAATCTTGTTTTCCCATTGAAATACCTTATTTCCTTTCTAGATAAATACAAGAAATCCCCTTTATGTCAATCAAAAATGAAGGAGTTCCTTCATTATTTTCAAAGGAAGCAATCAGTTAGTCCTGCCAAAATGTGTCACTCTCCGTCCGTTGGTTCTCTCCTCTGCCTTAACCCTCGCAATTTATATGACCGAAAATTGCAATGTCGGTTTCATTACGCTTACATGTGTTGTGTGTGTTTGGTTGTTGTGTGTGTGTTGTGTGTATATTTATGTGTTCCTTAGTGGCACAAAACGGAAAACACGGCACAACACAACACCACTCCAAGTCACTCACTCGATGGCAACCAACCAAACCTCACCTTCCTTAACCCCCTTCGTGGGTGTGTGTTGGAATGTTCATTTTCTATATATATATATATATATATATATACATTTTTTTTTTTGGCGTTGCCAAAACAAAATTCCATGGCATTGCTAGGGGGGGACTGCATCCCATCCCAAACCAAAATTGAATATAAAACAATCAACTTTATATTGTCGTCTGACACGACACGAAAATATACACGCAATAGGCCCCAAAAATATATGAAAGAAACAAAAAAAAATATAAAGAAAAAAAGGAGAAATAGAGAACAGCTGGAATGACTTAATAGCAACGATCGCTAAAGGATTCCACTACAGTACTCATTCGCTAAGGTTAACCATATAATTTTCTATATATTTTTATAAAATATCTTGGTGATTTTAGTTTTAAATGTTTAAAAAAATTTTATTACAAAAAAATCATTATAGGTACTTAAGAATAGGTGTTTAATTTATTGAAGCCTTACTGTTTAATGCGGCAATGATGACAACAACTTTGCGACTGAAGAATAGCCAAAAAAGACGGAATTGGATAATGGCACTCAACTAAATCAGCTTTATATTGTTTTTCTTTTATTATTATTTTTAGTTTTTTTTTTTTTATTATTTCTTTTTGTTCTTTTCGTTTTGTCCTGTTTGTTTTTATTATTTGTTTGCCGTATTTTTTAGGTTACCGGGTTAAGTTTATGACTTTGCACGCATTCGCCTTGCAATAAGAAGGGGGTGGCACAGGTTTGGATTGGGTTGGGGTTAAACTCAAGCCCGTTTCGGTGACTAAATGAAATCAACTCCAAGTGTGGCGCCCCGAAAGTATGGCAAAAGTAAAACTTTCAGATTGCCTCAACTTTTTTTTAAGGGAACAAGAAAGTTTTCTTTTTTTGGGATTTCTTTTAGTTCTTTTTGCATTTTTTTATAGTTTAAAAGAAAAACGTAGTTTGGGGGCCGCAATAATTGGATGGAAGTAGTACGCAAGTCAACTGTTGTTATTAATTTTAAATGTATTAATTAAGACAAAGGGAACTTGATTGATTAAGGAAATGGGAAATATATCTGCCTTTTTGTGCCCTTTAAAGTAGGGTATATAAAAAAGCTCTCTTGCATTTGTGTGACCTCCATTGTATTTTTATAATATCTGTGCGGGTTATTTGTGTTGTTGCTGCGGCGGCTGCTGCGTGTGTGTTTGCGTAACCCTGGACTTAGCCGCCAAAAACGGCTGACAATGACCTTTGACATTTGCCACACACCAACTAAAACTGCAATGGTTTCCACACACTTGCTTGTCACCACCCTCTTTTCACTTTCTTTTTTTTTTTTTTGTAACCCCTTTTCAGACTTTTTAGCCCCTCTTTAGCTTCCGTTTTAACCTCTTTTTACCCTCTTTGTGCCATCTTTCTAGCCATTTTCCTCTCCTTTAACACTACCACTCATATTTTCCTTGCCTTTAAGTCTTGTGGCTTGGCGGTTGGCGGTTGGCGGTTGGGTGAAGGGTTTTTGTGGGGTGCAAACATACATAATTAGCTTTGCCTCAAAAAGCCGGCCTTTAATTTCCATCAAATTGCTTAATGCGAAACACACTAGCCGTGAAACAACAACAGCAACAAGAACAAGAACAATAGCAACACCGCAACAATCATAACTAACTCATTAGCACGGAAAAACTTTTCGTTTTCCCCCTACCCACCCACCATCACCTCGTGTGGAATTTCCTTTCTCCACTTTTGCTTGCCGCCTGCCACTGCCTGCCTCTGTTTTTGAGGTCACAATTTGGGTTACCCTAGTGACAGAGAGAAAGAGTGAGACCGAGACCCCGTGGGGGGATGGGAAACACAACGGAGACGACGACGACGACGACGACGACGACTGGGGAAATGGGTTTTTCGTTTTGCCATTTTATTGAGTTTGCCGCTCGCCGCTTTGCAGCTAATTTCGAAACAGTTAGCAGCCACTTAAGCATTTGTTTTCGCCCGCTTTGACTCGTTTTTACCCAAACCTACCTCCTACCTACCACCAACCCACTCGGTTTCAGTTCAGTTATTTGTTGTTGTTATTCTTGGCCATTGCATTTTTTGACAGCTTTATGGAATGTGGCGTTAACTTGTTCGACAATTGGCAGTTGCACAGGGCCAAAAAGGGGGAGTTTTTTGTTTTAACTTTGGTAATTTCATTTGCCGAGAAAGGGAACAAAAATTACTACTATATACCCGTTTAATTAATCGAAATTTTATATAAAAATTGGAATTATCTTCTCTTTTTTTAATATTTTAAATTTAAAAGAATTAAACTCTTATATTAATGCTCATTTTCTTTTATTTTCCAGGACATTGCCGCCTACATCAAGAAGGAATTTGACAAAAAATACAATCCCACATGGCATTGCATTGTTGGCCGCAACTTTGGCTCGTATGTGACACACGAGACGCGCCATTTTATTTACTTCTATTTGGGCCAGGTGGCCATTTTATTATTTAAGAGCGGTTAAAGTATTGTCGAGTCGGATGAAGTGGTGGTGAGGAGGCTGCTGTTGCAGCAGCAACAGCAACACGAAGAACATGAACATGAACACGTCGAACATAGAGAGGAACAGCATGCAGTTGCATCAATGTTGCCTCAACAACAACACCAACTGCAGAGGCAACTCAACAACCAACAAAATCAACAACAACAACAACAACAACAACAACAGTTACAGGATGCGGAAATGATGACCGATATGCCACAAGAAGAGCAGCAGGATCATCTGGAACAACACAAAAAGCCAGAAGATACACAGGAGGATATGGAATTAAACGAGGATCAGGATCAAGATCAGGACGATGACGAGGAGGACGATGAGGATGATGGCGGCACCATTGTGGAGGATAGCGATGCAACCAGTTGCAGCAGTTGTCGCCGTGCGGAGGTTGAAGAACAACACCACCAATCGTCGTGGTTGTCGCCGCCGCCTTTGCCCAAACAAGATGATGTCTAGAATGCGCTCCTCACACACACACACACACACACACACACACGGAAGAGAATACCCTTTTGTAACTTTTGGGGTACTCCAAACAAGGAAATCCAAGAAAACATTTGAGCAACAGTTCCCATTAATGAAACTCTATAGAACGCGCTGCATACACTGGAAACAACCAGCGATAAAAGCTATATCTAGCAACGACTATCATCATCATTCCCCATCCTGCTTGCATACACACACCACAAACACACGCTGCAAACAATTCGGTTGTATTTGCTGCCGCATCCCACAAAATTCTACACTTTATATTTTCCTTAGAATTTGCATTGTTTGTTTTTTTTTGTCTCGGGACCTACAAATGTATCAATGTGCTGGCGCTTGGTTAGACCTTAACAACAAAAGCGTAATTAAACAATTGTTAACTAGAAATGAAAACGAATTGTATTTTTTATTATTTTAGTGATTCAATTCTACCCTTTGAATTTTCAGTTTGTAAAATTTCAATTTGGAGCTTAGCAGAGGCAAGAACCACAAAACACACAGAGACACGTACACGGACACATAGCACAGGCAACAACCACCACTACAGCCGAACGAGCAAAGTAAAGAAAAGAAAAAAAGATAGAAAAAAAATTATAAAATTAAAAAAAATTGTAAGGAAAACTCACATATTTTTCTGTTGGATGGATTATTTATGTGTATTGAACTCGCGCTCTCTCCCTTTCTCTTAACGAGTGTAAACGGAAACCAAGCAGAAAAAGGAAAATAGTATAATGTGAAATTTGCATACACACACATACACCCACACACACATGCAGAAAAATTAATTGTTTAATTGTTACTTTGTTATTTAAGTGGTAATTTCCCATATCAATGAGAATTTTCCTTGGAAATTAGTTTTTTAAGAATTACAATTTATAAAATGTTTTTCTATTTAAAAACTTAAGCAAAACTTCAAAAATTCAATGTTACTAATTTTCCATGTTACAACTTGTTTCTCACTGTGTTCTTATACAATGTATTATTCATTGCTTACGAGGAACACACAAAAATCGGTGTGTGCTGGACATGGATTTTACCACCTTCCGGCTTGCTTTCTACACGCCTTTCCTCACATTTTCTAGCATTTTCCTTTGATTGCTAACCAACAACAACAATAATAATAACAGAAAAGTATTACAACAACAGCAAAGTATATGTGTGTATGTGTATATGTATTGTCCATCCACAGCAGCAAAGTATGCAACAAGAAATTTTTGTAGAAACTGCAAGCAGTAAGAAGTTGAAATTTGAGAAAATGTGGAAAAATAGCAAAAGAATAACAACAACAACAGCAAATCCAATGCAAACAAAATATATAATTATCATCTTGTCGTTTATATAATACATGTGTGCTATGTGTTTCTTCGAATCGGATTTATGTTATGAAAAAAAATAACAGAAGGGAAAACGTAAAAAACACAAGATTTTCAAGAGAAATGCAAAAATGAACAGAAACCAAGAAACCAAATAAAACAAAAAATATATAAATATATATATATATATTCATGCAAGAAATACAAATAAAGTAAACATTGGTGTAAATTAAGCAAAAGAAAAACAAAAAAACTAAGTAAAATCTACTAAAAAAAAAGCTTAATACGTAATTTCCTAAAACAACAACAACAACCAACATTACACTTCCACAACAGACACACACACAAGTATTAACATTTACCGTTATTTTTCACGTACACACACACACTGCACCTCTCTCTCTCTCTTTGGCTATTGCGTTTTAGATTATTGCTCAGCACGTTTTTTGCGTAGACACAAAACTATTTATGCTAACGGTAAGATACGAACCTCTCTTTCTCACACACACACACACACCCCCTCACTCCCACTCACTTACGATAAATAAAAAAAAACCACAAAAATAAAAAAAAAGACACAAGAAAACATATTTTTTTGGTCTTAAGAAGCAACGGAATGCGAATATCTAACGGCAAAGACAAAGAAAAACACACACATGAGGACTTCTAACAAGTGTTTATATACAAATATGTATATACATGTGTATATATGTATATGTATATATACATGCATATGTATACAATATAAAACAACAAAAAAAAAGCATAATTTTTTGTCATAATGCAAAATATTTGTGTGCAAAACCAATTTTTGATGTAACAGATAAAAAAAAAACAAAAAAAAAAACCAAGAAAACCAGAAAACCGAAAGACAGGACAAAAAGAGAGAGCGATACAGGAGAGTAAAGATACAGAGAAAAAGAAAGCTCTTGAGATTTTTCCCCCAAGTTTTAGTTTCCAGATTCATTTCTTCATTTATTTTTTGCTAATAACTTTAAAAACTCAAATCTTTTAGCTGCCATTTCTAATGAGAAACTGAGAAACATAATAATAGTACTACAAAAAATATTAGCTTAAAGCTTAGTTTATAATCTGTTTACTTCGATTTATTTGTCTATTCTACTTTGTCTAACTCTAATTTACTCGTTACTCGTTGTTTATCTATTTTTTTTTCGTGCAAGAAACCAACATTACTTAAGTTTTTTGTAAGAGATTAGTGAATTATGTGAGGTGGTGAAGCGATAAAATATAAATTGTGGAGCTATGGTGGCAATTTCAAGTAACAATACGAGTAAGAAATGAGAATGCAAAAAACCAAAAACAAAAAAATAATAAAAATACAAATAAAAACAAAACCAAAATGAGATCTTCAATGTGAAATAAAAGTACTTCTTTGAAACCAGGGCTGCGTTTCGGTTGGGCGGGAGAGTGACCTTTCAGGAAGAGCAAAGTA
>JAEIIL010016246.1:0-42809 GCA_018905715.1 Drosophila lini
TATATAATATGAAAATGGCTCATATTTTATAAGTTTCATTTTAAAAATTATAATTGTTACGATGCCTTCTTGGATATAAAATTAAATTTTCAGCTTTCACTAGTGCAAACTATAAAATTTAATTTATATAAATAATTATACATGTATTAGTAAGATTAAACAAACAAAACAAGCAGAATATAAATGCATTTTGGTCGATTTTTTAAGTGTTTGCACGAAAACATGCATTCAATCAAGTCTTTCAACCGGAAAAATAAATTGAGCAAACATTTCAATTAAAAAAGCTCTTTAATAAAAAAAAAAAAACTACAAAATATTTGAATGGAAAAAGAGATACAGGGAACATTTTGCAACCAAAGTATCTTTCAGCTCACCTTGCACTGCCCTGCGGATGCACCTGTGTGGGAATATTCTGTCCCTTGGCCGAAATCGTTATCTCCAAGTTGCCCTCACCGGCATCGCCCGCATCCACCGTGAACTGCACCGGCCGTCCCATAGTGCCGCGCGATACGCTGCCCACCACCACTTTGCTGGCATCATAGGACTTGGCCAAGAAGGGGGTTCCCTGGACGGCAAAGCCATTGTACTCCACATTAATCGAGTGGCCGCCAACGTTGGTGGGCGTGAATTCGGCGGTGAAGCCAGCATGGATGTCTCCAGTGACTCGAACTGGCAACTCCCCTTGCGGACCGCGCACACTGACAGCCAGCTCGGCGGCACCGCCTCCGCTCACGGTGATGTGAAAGGAGGAGGGCCGGTTGACCGGAATCAACTCCAGATTGGAGAGATTCAGGAGCACACGAGAGGTATCTGCCACGGCGCAGACAAAGGGACAGCCGCGCACCGTTTCGCCATTGAACTTGATATCTATAAGATGCGATTTGGCCTGCTCCGGTGTGAAGGAGACGAGGCAGCGGCCACCGCCCACCACCTGGACATGATTGGGCACCTCGCCCTCGTTGATGGATATCTCCAGCTGGCCTTCGCCAGCGGCGCTGGCATCGACGCGGAACTGGCACGGCTGGCCGACCACGCCGCCATTTACCTCCGTCACCTGGATCAGGCTGGAGTCGTAGACCTTGGCGATCAGCGGGCCGCCAGCGATCTTCGTGCCGTTGATGGACGCATCGATGACGTGGGTGCCCACTTCGGTGGGCACGAACTCGATGCGAGCAGCACCATTTGCCGCCTCATGGGTGACTCTGGCGTTAAGTTTTGACTTGTTGGGAGTCAGAACCGTGGCCACGCACTCGCCCTTACTTAGGCTTTGTCCAGGAGGCGGCAGTATCTCAAAAACCGCCGGTGTATTGGCGGGTACCAGGCGAGTGGATTCGCCCAGAGCGGTTAGGCCGGGTGAGGACATGATCTCAGCGTGCCACGGTGAACCTGCAATGGAAATGAAAAGAAAGACAAAGACACATTAGTTTCTAATGGGCAACAATGGTTTGGATTGTTGTCAACTTAAAGAGCTAATCTTAACGAGCGACGCCAAGCCCATGTAACGATATTTGACCCACAAAGCCATAGCATGCACCTGCAGCTCAGGTAATTGAGATGGATGCCACACTGTGTGCTGCCAGAGGGTGGGTCAAAGATTTCTTGTCTTGAAACACACATTTCACCTACTTTCTCTATCATCATTTAGATTTAACAACAGATTACTGAGCAAAGTCAGAGCTGAGCTCTTGTGATATTATTCAGATGCAATTTACGTGAGCTTGTGGCGATGTGGTCTTGATCTGATTACTGCTAAATTAGCTAGTTATACTTAATGGTTTGATTATATTAATATTTTGTTAGCTCTAAAACTTTAGCAGATCTCAAATGTATAGTCACGAAAGATGGCCAATAGATTGCTCAATCAAAACTTCTCAACCAAGCCTCGCATTCTTCAGGCGGCGGCACAGCGGCAAGGTTTCCGCTGCGACTTTGCATTGTCTCTCGCTGCTTCTCATTATAATTGTCGCAATCTCCATCTGTGCCGCCTCGTTGCCAGCGACAAGTGCGTATCTGTATCTTTGGCTGTGTATCTGTATCTAAAGCTGCGTATCTGGTGCCCTGCCTCTGCACCTGTATATGTGTATCTGTGGCAGCGCCTACATTGCGAGTCTCTCTAGACAAGAGCGACATAATTCGCAAGAGTTAGTTCAGGAATGTTTCGAAACGAACCCGAAAGCATCATTAAACTAGTGGAGGAGCCGCGAAATCGAGTGGCTCGGAGCAATGCGGCTGCCAATTTGCGATGGCGGGGCAGATTGGCAATTGGCTCGTTAAACGTTCGCTTATTTGTTGGCACTCGCATCTCACATCTCACAGCATTTTTATTGGACACGGTTGGGTCTTTGCTGGTGTTGGTTGTCTGGCGCTCAAATTTACTTTTGTTTGCAACTTTCCATGCATTTCTCTTTTTGCAATTGTTGCACTTTTCCTTTTAGTGCTCGTTTGCAGTTGCTGCTGCTGTGTTGCCGCGTTGCTGTGTAGTATTGCTGTGCTGCCGCTTTTATGGCTTTCCATGAAAATTTCTGCTGCAACGGTCAGTTGCCAGTTCGATGGAAAAAAAAATCGAGCTGTGGCGCTTTGTCATAGCTCAAAACTCGCCTCGACATGGGTCCCCTGACACTGCTACTACCAATACTACTACTGGTAGTTTTCCCTTGCCGCTGAATAGTTCAACGTTCGTTTTGTCTTTCCCTGGGAAAAACTGCTCTCCCTCCTCTATCCCTCGAAGCCCAAGCTATAGAAACCGAAAATTTCTCGCTAGGAAGTGTCACCCTTTGCCATCGTCTGTTTGCTTTTAGCACTTCGGACTTGGACTACAGTTGCTCGTAACTGTTTCTGGCTGTTTGTTTTCGGTGCTCGGCCAATTGGGGCCATCATTAATCAGTTATCGCATTCTCATAACTCTGCTCATGGCTAGCGGCTATGCAAAAAGTTACTGTTAGGCGACCGCCGCTCTAAAGAATCCAACGCAATACCCAGTTAAAGTTTGTCGGTCGACAGACTTCCACACAGAGAATATGTTGCATGTGCCGCGAGGCAAGCTGTGTTGCAAGTTGCTAGTAGACAGAGGCAGAGCAACTGCACTTCGTCTAACCGAAAAGCTAAGCAGACTTTTTGCCGCTCTTCTGGCCGGTTTCCCAGCTGGAGGAGTGCTAATCGCAGCACTGAGTTGTTGCCTGCCGGTTGGAGAACAAGTGCAGTAAGCATCTAACGCTGTTATTCAATCTGCATAGGCATTTACTATAGAGAAACACTGCAGGAAAAATAGTAGACTTAATACGTACGAGTTCTGGCAAAGGAAAATAATTGAAAGAGTAAAAATCCCCTAGATAAAAACTGTTGTTTACGCTAACAATTCGTAATTCTTATTTAACAATTATTCATATGCTATTGATATTTACTATGTATAAATCAAGTATGAATAATACATGCCATTGTACGTCAACGGTTTGATCTTGTCTCTATAATAGACTTTCAAACAAGTGAATAGAATTCAATGAAAATCTTCTTGGGAATTATAGTGATGAAAACTGTATATATGATTTTAAAACAATAAAAAGTTTAAATTCTTAAAACAATTCTATAAAAATCCATAGAAAATATATAAAAAACACTGCGTAGATATTTTCCCCGTGTAAATTAGTTCACGTTTTTCCTCTCAGTGCAATCACCGGTGTGTTTTTGTTTGCCTGCGGTTACGTGACTGGCCGCAGAAGCCCGTTAGATGGCCTGCAGCTGTCGCAGAGGTCTGATTCTAATTCGGATTCGGATTCTGAATCCGAGTCTGAACCTGACCGTTACACCAAACTATTTTTTGGAATTTTACAAAAGAAAGAGATTTACGTTTTGTGGCTGGAGGCTGGAGACTGCTGCTGTTGACAGTGCGAGATTGCTGGCGGCGGGATTAGGTGAGAGGGGATTCGGATACGGAATCGGTGGTATCGCGTGGAGTAGACCTTATTCTTTTGTTGAATCAAATCACAATCGCTGGCGGCACGTCTGAACTTGAAAGAGGTGAAAACTATTTCTTGTAGCGATTATGTCAGCGAGTTGTAAATGATTTATTTGTGTGTAAGCTGCGGAGCATTTATGCTTCGAGTGCGCGCTGCAATCTGAATTTCAACAAGACAAGACGATTTAGCGAAAACGCTTAAAAGAATCCGCCGAGCGTTGCACAAAATGACATCGCGGCACGACCACGATTCGGCGCACGTTTTAATCGCGTTTTTCCACGACCGGCGACGACACTTTAGTCTTTTTTTTATACGTTTCTTTAATGCGTTTTGTTTTAAATATGTATGTATTTATCGCTCGAGTTGAACTCCGGCACTCTGGGGTTGTGGGGTTGGAGTTGGGGTTGGAGTTGGGGTTACATGGAGGCGCGTCAAAAAAAAACCAGTTAATGCCTCCGCAGCCGTTGCTGCTTTTCGACAATTTTCGTTATTAAATTATGCACAGCTCAGACAGACGACGGACTGGCAGGCGGCAGGCAGTTTCACTTTGAATGACGGTGGCTCATAAAAATCCCAAACAGCCGAACAGCGCTGGAAGTGGGAATGTGTGCCAATATGTTGAGAGCGGAAATGGCCAAAAAGCGGCGGGTAAAAGCAGCCAAAGGAGGGTAAAATCGGGCTCAGTCGGTGGGGGGAGCGAGAGGTGTGGCCGCTCCACTCAGCTTCGTTCATTGTTAAACAAAAAGAAACGAAACGGAGCCAAACGAAATCGAAATGTTTGCTCACGATGGCTAAACTTTAAGCATATTTCGTGAGTGTAAATCGGTGGAAAGTGGTTTAGCGGCAAACTGGCCGACGTGGCCAAGAAGTCGCAATCTCCGCCAGAGATTGGCCGCATACCTGTCGCGCCCTCTGATGCCGCATACCTGACTGACAACCTATCCCAACGGGTTTTGGGCTGCAGCAGCAGGAGCACAAGGCACACGGACCAAGGTCCATGATGGTAAAGGTATGCGGGTACGGGGAAATCGCCTTGGTTTTCTCGACTTTGATTTCCGCCTGGCCTGCGCCGCTCCAAGAGATACATATATATACACACAATGGCAAAGGCATGCAACAAGTGCGCCTTGAACCACATACAACTGCATGCCATGCCTGTGCCTGTGCCTGTGTGCCTCTGTATCTGTGGCTGCGCCTTTGGCTCGGCCAAGAGCTGGAGTTACAGCCGGAGCTGCTGCATTTGCAGTTGGCCAAGAGCGAACCAAGATGGCTGCCCCTTTGTCACTGGCAATTGTAAATAAAATTGCAATGCGGAGACAGTTTTCCTAGCATTATTGATTCCGCCAAGACACAACGAGACAGCAATGCAGCGCTGGGAGCTACGACGAGCTGAAATATTTCCAGCTTAAAGGTTCATTAAACTGGTTTTCGTTCGCATAGCAGACCCCGAAAAAGTAGAAAAGGAAAAAAAAACAGAGAGTGGAGGGGCGAATATTAGCATATTTCTTTGGCTTAGAAATCTCACACACGGAATCTTTTCGATTCGCTTCACATTCCGGGAACTCAAAGAGCTCCGTTCTTCGTCTTGCCAACTGTTGTTTTGTTTATGCCTTAGGGGCTTCTTGTCTCGTATTTTAACAAACAATTCTTCACTTTTATCTGATTTTTTTTTGCTCTCTCAAGAGCCACAATCACAATTTCAGTGCGTTTCTTGCCAATTTTCCTGGCTTTTTGCGATCGACCGTTAACTGCGATGCCGCCGACGTGTCAGTTTCGTTTGGAGCGCGATCTTCGACTGCCAACGCGACTCTCGATAGGAGCGCCAGCAGCCCAAAACCCGTCCATCAGGTACAAGCTAACCCAGAGCGTACCTGAGCGTAAGCCCCAGAGAGATCGCGGCAGGTGAGCACAGGTGAGAGCGACGAGCGTCAGAAACTGGGAGAGTATTAAGCCGGAGAGCGACTCACATGGTGGCTCGGAGAGAATCAAATTCGCCGCACAGTGGCAATATGTATTTGGAAACTTTGTATGATGTCTGTTTCCAAAAATTTGACATTTTAAATACTCTTTCGAGAAAAGAAAAGTTTAAATAAGACAATGCATTATTCATATAAAAATACCTTAAAAAATTGGCGAAAATCATTCAAAATAACATAATCCCTAAAAATTAAAAAAGTAATCATTAGATTAAATAACAAGAACCTCGTTGGCACCAATTTGTTCATTCATCTAAAAACAAAACAATTTTCGCCTTTACTGCATAACAAACATAAGTCATATTAATACATTCCCTTGCTAAAGTATAACAATAAAAAACCAGTAAGGTATTTTTATCCAAAAAAATGTAGTTCTAAGTGTGTTGCCTTTATAGGTAACTGAACAGCTTAACCCACCCACATTTGTTAAAATTAATCAACTCGAAACTCACCTGGAACGGTCTCGCCATTGAAGGTGATTTGCACTGTGTGCGTTCCATGCTCGTGCGGCGTAAAGCTGGCTATGAACCTCTGGCCTCCCAGCGAGCGGACCGAGGAGGTGACACGCCCGCCGTTGACCAGGATCTCCAGATTGCCGGAGCCCGCCTTCGAGCCATCGATCTCGAACTCGACGGGTCGCCCAATGGAGCCATTCGGTATATCCTGCACCCGGATGGCCCTAGCACCAGTGGCATTGCTGTCTATGGGTCGAAATCTAGACAACGAGCTGTAGCCATAGCCAGGAGAAGCTCCATGGCCATTGCTCTCGGTGACCACATGCTCGCTGGACTCCTTCACGGTTTTCGTATAGCCGCCGGACTTGTCCGTATAAGTATTGTTCGAATGTGACTTGACTGTAATGGCACTGGGTCTGGAAAAAGGGTGGAAATTAGTTCTCGTTGTTTTTGCTCAAAAAACAAATCATATTTATGTTAAAATCTTACTTGTAGCGCTCTCCTCCATCATCGGGGGAATCCCGGCGATAGTCAGACAACTGCTGCTGCTGCTGTTGTTTGTGCAGGGCGAACTTATTGTACTGCGTATTCCGGTGCGTCTCGTGGTCCAAATCCGGACGATTGTACTGCAGTTCCGTGTTCAGCTGCGTCTCGGTCATGTTCGCCAGCGATTCGAGCGAATTGTGCGAGAGCATATGCTTTGTCTTATTGATGACATCCCAACTGTCGCGCCTGGCTGACGCCGGTTTCATCGAGGACACCCTCACATTGGAGGAATGGTCGATTCGTGGCTCCGGGGATCCAGTCCGACGCAGCCGCTCGGCGGTGCCGTACAGCGAGGGACTGGAGCGCATATTCGAGTCTGTGACATAGTTGGAGGTGGACTTGTAGGTCGACGACTTTTCCACCGTTCGAGATTCGTAGCCATTCTGAAGAGCAAAATGTAATATAAGTTAAGGGTTCGATTTATGCTAAGCATCCCAAGATATACCTTGTTCAAGGTGCTTGTCACTGGACTGCCCATACGGTGAGTGGCAGTGGTTATATAGGCGTTGGGGGAGTAACGCTGAACGGGCGAAACGGAGGCATGGCGTGGACTGCCGGTTACATTGCGCGTAGAACTCTCGTATTGGTTGGACGTCTTGATGGTCAGGGGACTGTGGGTGTGCAGCTCGCTAGATCGGGTCTGTGTGGAGAATAGAAGACGTAGATTAGTAAAGGATCACTACAAGTCATTAACACAAAGCAGGCAAGAGTTAATCTCGGGTTTTCGGATAGTTCTCTTTTTTTTTTTTGGGGAAGCAAATCGAAACAAACAAAATTTAGTTACATTGAGTGTGGGACTAGGTATTGGACTAAGCGATCTGGTCAGGGTGCTGGTGGCCAGCTGCTGGTGTCGCTGCTGTTGGAAACTGCTGCTGCTGCTGGTATTGGTGGTGCTGGTCAGTTCGCGCTCCTCGCGCGGGGGCGTCAGCTTGGGCTTGGTCACTGCACGCCGCTGACTGTACAGTTCATTCTCCTTGTCGTAGTAATAATCGTTCTTCGTGGAGCTGCTGTTGGAGGTCTTTGAATCACGGCGTGCCCCGTTCAAGGTCTCCGTGTAAAGATCAGCGGAGTTCAGATACTTGATACTGGGCGAACCACTAACTGGCGGAGGCTGTGGCGGCGGGGAGGTGTGGTTCTCCTGTCGAAGGGAGTTTTCAGTGTGTATGTTTGGGGTCGGGACCAAGGATGGAGGTGGGTTGTGTGGTGTGTGTTAGCCAAAACATTCAATTTTGATGGGGTAGTTGGTGGTGATTGAAAACCCACATGCCGTATGTTACATGCCATTGCCCCTCTGAAATCTACTTACCTCGCTTTCCCTCTTATAATACCTGGAACTGGAAGTGTGGTAATCTGTGGTATCCAACTTGGGCGAGTACTGGGGCGAGTAGCTGTTGTTCCTTTCTGCCGCATTGTGCCTCGATAAGGAGGAGTTTCGATAATCATTGTGCCTGGTATTCGTGGTGGAAATGAAATGCATCGAGGGACTCTCCGAGCGGTGCTTACTGTCATGCAGCGGACTGCTACGCGTCTTTCCAGATCTTCCCTTAGTGCCCACTCGCATTCTGTAATTGATATAATGAATCAATTAAATAATTTCATTGGCATACATCATTTCTACGCTTACATGAACGGCGATCCCTTAACATCGTAACCATTAAAGTATATATAGACCCTGTACTTTCCATTCTGCCTGGGCATAAAGGTCACTCGGTATTTGTTCTCCACGATCTTCTCCACAGAGCAGACCAGAGAATGCTTGTCGTGCACGATGTCCACGTGCAACTCTCCAGAAACTCCCACTCCGCGAGCATCCACCTCAAAGGTGTGTGCCCTCAACGGCATGGCTCCATCCAAACCATGGACAGAGACGCCGGAGGCATCAAACACGGCACAGGTAAAAGGTCCGCCCTGGATATGACGGCCCTGATAAGTGATGGCAATCTCCCAAATGCCTGCCTCGTCCGGCTTGAATATGGCACTGTGTCCCTCGTCAATCTTCTTTAGCGGACAGTTATGGGAGATGCCCGAGGGGGAGACTGCTGTGACCAAAATATCCTCCGTCTTTGGCGCTCCCGTGGCATTAACCAGCACCTCGACGAGACTGCCCAAAGCACAGGGTGCCATTCCTGGAGGCGCCACCTGTAGCAATCGAGGCAGAACACGGAAGAAGTGACCACCCAGGCTATCCTCTCCGATCTCGACTACAATCTCGTGCATCCCATAGCGCTCTGGCATGAAAACTCCCTCGCCGTGGGCATTCAGTCGCACAGGTTGTCCTGGTTGACCGGAAGGTGGAACCACGTGACAGCGCACGGAACTGAGGCTTATGTCCCGAGACAGCACATCGATGCGGAAATGCGTCTGCGTGTGAATGGGACATTAAACATTAATGTACTGCAATTTGCACCCCAAGTATTAATACAGCGATGGTCAAAATATTAGGAGTGACATTATTATAAATAGTATAACATCAATTGTTGTGTAGCAATTTTTTAACAGTATTTTTTTTACATTGACATATAAATATAAATAAAATAAAAGCACGTGATTTTCGCACATTGGAAGGGTGCTCTTATTTTGACCACTACTGTAACGAAATATGCTGTACTCACCGGTTCGCCCACCCGACCGGACGTGCTCTCCAGATAAACGTTGACCAGGTCGGACAGCGGCGGACGCGGCGGAACCCACTGCAGGTGCGCAGCATACGCCATAATGCCCAGATGCTCCACTTCCGGATTGGCCATGTCCTTGGCCGTGAGGATGGGCTGCACGCCCAGTCGGGCGCCCGCATCCACCGCCTTCCGAATATTGTTCTCGTAGTGGAAGGGATCGGTGCTGAGCTTTTCCGGAGCTGGTGCAGGGCCGCCAAGTCCCTTAATAACTTCGCACATCACGCGTCCATCGTTCCAATCGGTCTGCAAGTGCAAAAGAAAATTAAAACGCAATTAAAGGACGGACGGCACAGAGTTAAATGGACGGTGAATGACGTCAAGAACACATACAGCACAATAAGTATTCCGTCTCCGCCAGCGCGTTTGAAGTTTTTTAAAAGCAACGCATAAGCAGCAGTCAAATTTCATTTTTTAATCGATTTTTAGATAAACTTTTGCATTTGATCGCCAACGAAGTTTTAGTGTTAGTAAGCGTAAGCAGTTGCTGGGCGCCATACTTAAATTTATTTTTTCATGCATGGGCGTAGTCAAAGAAAAAGTTCATTTCATATTATTATTCTGCATTAAAACAATTTGATTTCTCATTCTCTTGAGCATAAATATATTGCTTGCAAATCCCTATAATTACTTGCATTGTGATATTAAATAAATTAATACATCATAATAAAGATGAGAAGAAGGGATTTTCACACCGAAACCCTTCTCACTACGCACATGAGAACAAATCAAATTGGGTGTCTTAGTGTTAGAAAGCGACTGACTTGTGTTGCTGCATTCAGGAGAAGGCGCATGGTGTGCATTAAACCGTAAAGGGGTTAGTTTTAGTCACAAGAAGGAGATTGAAATGTAACAAATAAAATTAATTTGAATTATATTAGAATATATAAATTATTTCCTTAAATTTTTTCATTGTAATTAATGGGCATCTAAAACTTGCCGCTTCAAGCCCCTTTTATTTCCTACCCGCTACGCCCATGCAGGCGCCAATAACGTGTCAGTGTTGCGAAATTCGCATACATATTTGCTATTTGCTTATTGTATTTTTCTGCGACTTACCGTAAAGTTCTTAACTGGATCCTTAACCTGCGTGTTGACCCAACGCATCGTGGCATTATAGCCAGGACCGCCAGGCTTCATGAAGTACGACAAGTACGTCATCCCGGACAACTCATCCAGCCAGGGCGAAGCCAAATACTCCGGTTCCAGTACTTTTGGAACTCCAAACTCCCGCTGCGCCATGTCCATTGCCTGCGTACAGTTGCGCACACTCTGGCCGGGATCCAGGCTGCGCCAGTGCGAGAACAAGCCCGGCTGGCAGTAATCCAAAAGCGCCGCCAAATTAACGCCACTATTCCAATCGGTGGTCAAGTTAGTGATCCTGCAATCTGGAAGTGCAGCCTGCAGCCAGGCGAGCATCAGCTTGCGCGGCGGGAACTTGCTGCGTCCAATCTGGTAGCGCACAATCAGCGACCAGATCAGTCCCAGGATCAGCTTCACGTTGCCGTTCACGATGTCCACATTGCCGATGTTCACCAGCTTGATGTGGTCCGCCTCGATGGACTTCAGCGCCGTGGTGGCGTTCTCCAGGTAGTGATGCTGATTGGCCGGTCGCCGGTTCCACGACGGCTTCAGCGGGCGCGTCTGCAGGCTCTCGACGAGAGCGCACAGGCAAGTACCATCGCAGAAATCCGTAGCCCAGTCATGGACCTGAAAAACCCAAGAAAAACTTTAGATATACCTTTTTTTATTGTTAGATAGATTGTTGAAATATCTGGGAGCTAATTGGCGACTAAATATATCAAGTAGAAAGAGCTAGGGTAATTAACTGTTAAGCAACAATTAACATTAATTTTAATTTGGGTATTTCGGCTAATTTCCTATGAATTATCTTCTGGAAAAACAATTAACATTTTTTAAATTGTCTCAGAAATTACAAATCTGTTTAAATTAAAATCGTAAACAATGGAAAATGTAAAATTTCTGAAAATAAGCTATAATACCTAAGCACTACTAGTAGTGCTAGTACAATAGCCGACTTCTCTCACTCGAGTTTTCCTAACTGACTCGACAGTTTTGGTGTTTACAGAAATGATTCAATTGTTTAGTTAAATCTTGGAAATATAGGACTTGACGGTACCTATGTATGTACATAATTCCCATTACAGATTAGCAAACGTGTGAGGCGCCCGCCCTCCCATGTCGGTTCATATGCAAGAAGGCCGCTTGACAGGCAGCCTTCCTAATGAGCAATCAACGGCAACGGCCCGGCCGCCCCTTCCGCAAACTGTTGGCCCACTTTACAAGGTGAACTGCCGCCTGCATGGAGCATGGGCATGGGAACCCAACAGGTTCGCTGAGCTCGGAACTGAGCGGCTTTCTCCGTCCGGGTGCAGCCAATTGTGCGCGATTTTAAGCATTTGACATAAAGCTTTTTATCTGGTGGCTGTCAGCATTCAGCCGGCGAACTAGAGAACTGGCGGACTGGTAAACTGGCGAACTGGCAGACTTGAGACCGAGTCAGAGACAATCGCGTGTCTGTAGCTGTTTGTTTGTGCCTAGGAAAATATTCATTGGATGCCATAAAAATCTCGCACATAGTTGCGCCATCGCTCTCTAACAAGCTGCCGCAGGTTGTTATTTGTCGTTGTTGTTGCTGTTATTATTCTGTGCGCACAACCTTTAAATTTTTAAGATGCCTCATCCCGCTTTTATGATATGAAGTTACACAGGGGAGTGGCATTATTCACCAGACACAGAATATTTTCCATTTTTGGAGTGAATTTTTATTTGCATGTGAAATTTATGTATGCCTCCTCCTACACTCACTCCATGGAGAGAGAGCGAAATGATCAGTCTGATACAAAGTATTTACAAGCAAAAATCTGATTTTATTTATTCCGCTCCTGTCTTGTTTCCTTTTATATTTATAATTT
This sequence comes from Drosophila lini, assembly GCA_018905715.1. Lineage (NCBI taxonomy): Eukaryota > Metazoa > Arthropoda > Insecta > Diptera > Drosophilidae > Drosophila > Drosophila lini. Next base: position 12,539 of record JAEIIL010016246.1, read on the forward strand.
GTATAAGCAAACAAATGTCATGGTTTTCAATTGGCTAAGAAAGATGCTCTTCGTTAAAATCTAAGTTTTTTAAGTTTATTTTCGGTATAGGGTATTTTATCTTCTTAACAATACCTCTTTCCTGTTCTTGTCTTTATACATATGTCATATTTGTCTCATATTGTACGCATGAGCTAGAATAAGTGGTTTGTAAACAGCGAAAAAAAGCGCAAACTTGGCAGTCTCGTTTTGGTTTGCTGACCCAAATAGACGGGAGCTCCAGGTCACTTCGACCTGGCTCTCAATTAGCGCTGCTTACTTGGGGTCTTCAGCCTTGCTCATCGCATTCATTTTTGGCCCAGTCGAAAAAACACACGAAAATTATACACAAAACTGGACAAGATCGCGGACAAAAAGCTTTAGCTTGTTTTGTGTATTGTAACTGGTAATGGGAATCCGATTCGATGCGATGCGTCGGCCTTGGCATTCAACCGGCCAAATATGGTCGCCTCAGGTCGCTCAGTTCGGTGCGTGTGAGAAAATCCGACTGTTTGTGAGTGACAATCGCAACCGAAAAGTCCCTGGACAAACGAAATGCATTGTTGTGAGTACATACATAATCCGTGCGAGTACTCTTGGAATTAATTGTAATTGTAATCGCTGGAGCCAGTGGCTGCCATTGAAGTGGCTGCTCTGCGGGGGCGTTTGAGCCGAGTTTTATGAGCCCGGGCCATTTAAGGCAACTTGCGGAAGAGCTCAGAGCTCGGAGCTCCAGTTTATGATGGGGAATTGATATTTTTTATGGACTCTGTCACCTGTCGTAATTTTGCTCATATTTAGCTTGAATGAAATCGGTATACTATGGATATAAAGTTATGATCTTTAACCTTGGTTTGTAGAATGATTCGGGTTTGAACAGTCTGCCCTAAAATATATTTGTATTCAAGGCGGACAAAGCACTTTAATACATATTTTGATGAGCTCGTTGTTTGCTTTTAGATATAGTTTTATAGGTAATAAAATAATCTAAATATTGACATAAATACTTGAGTTGTTGTTTATACACTATGAGGGAGTTCTTAAAGTACATGTCTGATTTGTAGAACATAATACATAATTGTTTAGTTTCATGTTCACTTGCATTCCTTAGCTAGTTTATTTATATTATTTTTGTTAGCTTAGAGTGTCACCTGGCTTAAGCTAGTATGTACATTTCCGAGAACACATTCCTGAATCTAAAACGATTTGTATTTCCTTTGTGTTCTCAGGCCCTGCTTCGATTGATAGTTCTACGAAATGTATATTCAACGGGCCCGACCCATTGATTGGGTAATTGTTTTTTTGCGCTTGATCGATCAGACTCAGTCGGTTAGAAAGTGTTACATAACTGCCTGTGAATGCTACGGGGGGATCGGAATGAAATGGTTCGTAGTATTGAATGTTTGCTAAAAGCTCACCTGCATTCCCGTCTCGCGCAGGTGCTCGTTGACCCAGTTGCGGAATGTGTTCGCTTGGATCTCAACCCAGAGATCCTCGTTGCCTCGGATGTTCATACCCTTGGCGGCGGTGCCCTCGGGACTGCGGGCCACCAGTCCGGCGTGGGTGATCTTCTGCGTCTCGGTGCTCCCATCGGAGTTATGCTTTAGCAGCCCCGCATGCGTCACCTTGGCGCCCTTTATGTCCTTGACGTCCATCGCACGTCAATCTCTCTCGCTCTCGCACGTGTCACTGCACTTCACAGCTCGGCTCGTACATATGTACAGGTGTAACTCTCGTTCAAACACTGATGATCGGAAAATAAAATTGGTCAGAAGAATTTCTATTGATCAGGCGCGACTCGGTTTCGATTTCGGTTTCAGTTTCGTTTCGTTTTGCACACGCTCGCAGCTCGAAGCGAACTGTTTTAGCCGCAGCCTTAGTTCGATCTCCGAGCGGGGCTGCTCTCTAGGCCTGGCCAAAACAAACCATGACGTCATGGCCAAAGCTCAAAGCTTTAGCTCCAGAGAGCAGCCGGAGCGGCAGCAGGAAAAAATGCGGGGGGGTTCCACCAGAGCGAATGTGTGCGAGTGTGTGTGCGAATATCTCTGAATCTGGCTATAAAGCAAAACTGGTTTCGTCGCTTCCAAGCCAAAACGAAGCGGGCGAAAAGGAAAATTGAATACAAAAATAACAAAACACAAACAACAGAAACAACAAAAAAAAAGAGTCTGAAAAAATAACAGAAATCACTTAGTTTGGAATTTCGCCGCAGCAAAAGCGAGCAGATCTGGTGGGCAGCGCTGTTGGATGTGGATGTGGCGGTGGCTGAGGCTGCGAATGTGAATGTTGACGTTTGAGTAAGTCTTTCACAAAACGCCACGCCAGAAGGCCAGCAGCAAACAGCAGCGTGTGTGTAAACGTGGGAGCCACCGCCGATGATAATGATTGTAATCACAATTGCAATCACAGTAATGAAATCTGCCACGATCAATTGTCAATTGTTCGCCTGTTTTCACTTGTCGTCGCACTTTTACCTTAACAATTTGTGCAAACCGAAAGTTAGACAAACATACACGCTGGCTAACAAATCGAAATTTCAACTTGGCATTATTCCACACACCAACAACCATGTCGCGAAGACAACGAGGCGTCAAAAGACTGTCTAACCGACTTAATTATAGGAAATCCGGTTGCGTTTCCAACAAGCCAGCGCCAGCCAGCCAGCCAGCCAGCTAGCACATATATCATAGCATGTCCAGTTCTGAGCGAGGCTGGTATGCAGATTTCCAAATACTATTTATTGACAAACACTTTTCGTGGAACTAAAGGTAAACAACTCTCAGATGACATCACTCATCATCACTTGCCGTAGCCCGAGCACAGCCGATGAGTTGTAGCTTGAACAGGCGATACAGGAGAGTACAGAGGTAAAAAGAAATATCACCGAAATTGGTCATCGATTCAGGTATTTTTTGTAAGGCAATAATGCTCTTAAATGTGAAAGATCTGAGAAATATTTAAGAAACGTGAAATGAATATCAACAATTAACTGAAAGGGTTTTCTTATATTTCCTTTTTCTTAAAAAAGAGACCTTTAAATTACAAAAAAGATTTAAGTTAAGACTAAATCGTTTTACTAATAAAATATATTAGTCTATTAGTTTTTGGCTAATATATAAAATTAACTTAATGTATTTTTTAAACAAGATGACAAAACGAAGCTAGCTATTGTTATTTATTTTTTTCCAGTGACAAAACTGCGTTGCTTGGATTGCATAAATTAAATGGCAAGGGGGACAGCAAAAAAACAGTGGAAATAAATGAATTGCTCCTCCAACTTATGAGTGATCCCGCGACTGATGTCATCCACTGACACTTGACATTGGCAATGAACCTAATTAGTTGCACTCGCCATCACTCGCCGCTGGAGTGGAATGAGCTCCACTCCTCGCCGTGTTCTATATATTCCGCTCGAGGCAAGGTCATGGGAATGGAAATGGAAATGGACAAGGTAATGGCAACGGGGGAATGTCTCTGACGCACTGACCAATTTGCAGGCCAGTTTGCTTAGTTGGTCAGCGGCGCAGAGCAAACATCGAAAGTGTTGTTGAGTCCGGGAGTCGTGACTAAAATTGGTAGAAGAGGGCAGCAGCGAACACACCTAGTTTAGGGCATTACGTAATTCCCGAATATCGTGCTGGATATCTGAGTTTATATATATGTATGTATATATTGGTGTATCTATAACACAGAATGCGATGTGCACGTAGGTGTCTGGCATTTTTTACACTTTTCGATTTGTTTGCTGTCCGAATATATACGAATATATATTCGCTTTTTGCCTTGCTTGCCAACCCACACGATCAGCGAAATCTCAGAGTCAGAGTCGTCGTCGTCATCGGGCTGCCACCCACATGGCGTGGTGGTTCAACGCCTCGTTCTAGACGTGGGTGAGATTTCAAGTTTGATTAGTGCCAAAACCGAGCACCACCAAATGGCCATTGATTTCTCAATGATTCTCAAGTGAGAATCTACAACTCTGTTTTGAGCTAAGCTCCAAAGCTGTGGGAATATATATTTGGTTAAATGTTCTATGACAACGTCATTAACTTTGAAATATATATGAGACTAACTGGAGTGTGGAGGTGAACCCCATAATTATGTTTGATGGATGGGTTAAGGAATTTACTATAAAATGCTCGGATGTTCTTGGGTCATAGATCTTTTTTGAAAAATGAATGGAGAGTGTTGTATATCAATTTGGAGCGGATTACCCAAAGGGGTTTATAAGGATTCCCTTTTCAGAGTTGGGTTTTAAATTATTTATTGATGTTAGAGGTCTTCGTTTTACTAACAGATATGTTCGATTTTTTTGGGAAGAAAATATTTCCGTTGAAAAACTACCTTTTAATGTATTTACCTTTCCAATTACAACCGCTATTTTTCGCTAATTTTATTGCTAGATCATTTAAGCCTGAATAGGGGTCTTGAACTTCACTAGACGTGGGGTAGACGTGGGCCATTAGTTGTTGTTTCTAATATTACATATTGTATTTCCTGTTGGCCAAATGCGATTGTAACACTTGCCACGCCTCAAAGCTAAATGATGGCTCATTAGCGCATGCTTCTATGGCGAACAAGCGTTTATTTTTGGCAACACTTTATAGCTGTTTGTCATAAATAGAAAAACACTCCACGCGGCACATACTCACATACTGGCAGACGGGCAGACAAACCGTACCTAGGTACATTTTAGGGGGCGCTGCCAAGTTTGTGTCTTCAGTCTTTTGATTACGCGAGGCTCTGCTGCCAGAGGTAGAGGTGCTTGTGCCTTCAGTCTCTTGATTAATGCCGTTAGGCGTCGCCAAAGCGCAGCCAAGCCAAACCTTCTTGGCGCGAGTGAGTGCGCGTTCTATTGTTTTTTAATTTTTGCCCATTACTCTACCTCGTTTATTTCGCCTAAAAGCCGCCGCAATTACAGTGGAAAAAAGGTTTTATTTGTTTGTTAGTTCAGCTAACGAAAACCAATCGAACAGCCACACAGAGCCAACGGAAAAACCAGATTCAGATTCAGCCCGAGAGACTCAGACTCAAGATTCAGATTCGCTTTCGGTTTAGCTTGCTGTGTTTTTTTTTTTCGCTTCCCCTCGCATTCGCCTATTATGCAATGGGCTAGGCCAGATATCTGAATCTGAATATCTTATAACTGCGACTTTTGGTATTTATGCTTTTCACACGGCGAGCCCCGCAGCCAGAGCCGTTCACGTGTTTAGCACAAATTCCACTCGGAAGTATATGTATATATATACTTAAAGATATAGCCCCTCTAATTTAAGCAGCAGCTACAAAATTAGAACAACGCTCGCAACACGCAAAGTCAAAGAAGAAAAAAAAACAGCAAAATAGAGTCGAAATTAAACACAAAGCGAACAGCGAGCCAGGCACATGAAGATCCATAAAAAATATGTAGTTAACGTTAGCGTTAGACGACGGGCATCAGAAGTTTATTATTAAAAATTTGGAGGGGGCGCAGCACACACAGCACAGCACAGCACAAGCCAGTAGGTACGAGTACGAGCCGGAGTTTTGTTTTGTTTCCCTTTTTTTTGGCACTTGTTGCTTACACTTCTTCGATTCGCTTTCGGGGACAAGAGGAAAATAGTGTTCAAGTAGGAAAAACACGTCCAGCGCGCACGAGTTGCTCAAAACGACTGACACAGGCAACAGCTCCGGGGATCCGTCTGAGCCAAAAGCTCTGGCAGTAGAGCTTCCACTGGAAGTCGGAGCGACGTCATCGTTGCGATCTCGGCTTGTTTTGTTTGGCCGTCTTTGTTTTGGGCTCTCAATTCGCTCACGTTGCTCGGTTTCCGCTTACCAAAGTTAGTTGGTTAGTTGGTAACGTTCTGGGGACGCGGCTCGAGACTCAAGTGTTGGCCTAATGGACTCGACTACTCAACCAGCTCGTTAATTGCAGGCGTCGGCAATGCGATGAGTGTGTGGTTTTGACTGTGCCTTTTGTAATTGAACAATTTTGCGGCTCTTTCTCAGATCTCATTGATTACGACATGCAGGTTGCATTCGGTCGGATCGATGGATCGATGGATGAGTCGTTGGATTTCCCCTGCTTGCCCCCCAAAAAAACCAAACCCCTTCCCAGAGGCATTAACGAAACGCACGATTTTCATGTATTAAGAATTTCTTGTTTTGTTTTTTTGATTTTATTTGTATTTCAGTTTTTCTTTCTGAGCTTTTCTTGTTCTGTGGCTTTATTTTATAATTTTTCATTTGTTCTTTACCCTTTTTTAGTGTTTGTTTTAATTTTGTTTTTTGTTCAAGATTACAGAGTTGTTCAGCAATGTAAACGGCTTTGAAACTCTCGCACGATAAGCTCGATTTACCTGCTGCAAATCGGGGGCCTTTTCTGATCTGATCTGATTAAAAAATGCCTTTACTCGCCTTGGATGAGATGATCTCTTGCGAGAACTCTGCCTCGTTCTCTGAGTAAGCTATGAATGCTGAATTAATTTACCGTCTTTTGTAGTTCTTATAAATTAATTAATTTATAGTAAAAATAAAGCTATAAATGTTCTTGTTTTGTTTTTGTTTTCTTTCATATAGATTGCAATGCATAAAATAATGTAAAAACCTATCATTATGTAAGCCATTCAAACTCGCCACCATCATCAACATCAACAACACAACCGAATCGATGTAGTTCCTTGTATTATACGTTCAATATAACAAATAGATATATATGTCTATACACACGCGCTCTAACGGAAAACACTCGGAGAAATCAGGAGGAATAATGAATCTAACAAACGACAGAGAGTCCTGCTGTGGCCGGTAAGCGTGCTAATAAGCCATAAAAATTTAATTTAATTTAATTTAGTTATTTATATTCAACTTTAACCTTTGGCTAACTAAAGAATCGAAAACCTCCGCGATAAATCCGGACAAGTTGCGGCGTTAGCTTTCATTTAACGCTCTCCTCTTGCCCCTGGTATAAGCCTTTGTCTTAGATGAAACCCCATTTTGATGTTTATTGTAATTATTAATTAATTTGTTAATTAATCCGTTATATGATATTCCGAAAAGTAATTAGGTTGAAAAATATGGAAAAAGAAGAGGAATTTAATTCTATTTTTGCTCACTAGAAAATCGAAAATTAAGTATATATCTCGTTGGCGAAAAATCTAAGGAGAATCCTAACAAAATTCGAGTTCAAGTTTTTGGCCTTTTTAATTTTTTGTTTTTCTTGTTGGCATGAAATGAGTTTCGTTCCAGTTTCAAGTTTCCGTTTCCTCCGGCAGATACTCAAACGTATCCGTGCTCTCGCATTCTGTAAAGTTAAGAATCTTATTTCGATTTAGCTATATAATTATTAGATTTCCTTATCAACCCAGCTTCTGGTTTTTTAAATGTTTTTCTTTTGTTTTTCCTTGGAGTTGACACTGAACAATTTTCATAAACGATCGCGATTCGATCTCTGGTTTTTTGGTTTTTGGTCTTCTCTGGTACACATCTAATGGTATAACTAGGTATAACTAGAGTTACAGGCTAAACTAATTCATTCTTCTCATCGCAGCTGCCCCATATTATGGGGATTCTTGAACTGCGTTCTGTGTTCTGCTACAGAACCCTCTCTGGCCTTAATTAATCTGTGTTTTTCTTTCTCAACTACAATCTTCAGCATTGGTTGTGTTTTATATTTCCTTTTATGGGCAACTAACTAAAGTTAAATACATTTAGACCTTTAAACTTTTACCATATCATATATATATATAGGTATATATATATATAATTTAGATATACGACCATATACGACAGTAGTACAATATAATATTGCATTAAAAGTGGTTTCCTTTTGACTGATCTACTCATTTAAATTGGGTTTTTATTAATAGTTTAATATTTATAGCTTTATCCTTCGAGTTTTCATCCATCTTCATAATTATCAATATAGTTTTTGTTTTGTTTTTGGAGTGTGTGGTGTATGCTCTGGCAGTTCTTTTCCAATAGTACAAATATTTTGCAAATATTCACTTAGTTGTCCATAAATTGTTTATGCATTATTTTCAGTTTTAAAGTAAATCGTTTCCCATATACACATCTAGTAAATTTTCATGTTTTCGAATTACAATTAGCAAATATTACAATAGATATATATATGTATTCATTTGTTACACTCATGAGTTAAAGTAAGTTTTTAGTTATTTCTTCGGATGATCTCTAGACTTGGGCTATGCTAATTGGAGTGTTCCTAGAGCGAAAGTATTTACAATGGGATCTCGAGTACCCGTTTCGTGTTTTGGTTGAGTAACCATTTTTAAAAAGAAGGTTAAGAGCGTCTAGGCCTAATGATGTTTCCTATATAAATCTCGAATCTATTTCTGATTTTTTAGTATGGAAAAAGTGTTAGTGTTTTTAGGGTTACAAGTTGTGTTAGGGGTCTTTTGTTTTTGGGAAAAAGTTCTCTCTCGGAATGTCTATTAAAGCTCTTCCGATCTCTGGCGCCGCCCAACTCATCCCATTACAATTACTATTTGCTTTTGATCTGAGTGGGTTTCCATTTCTCTATATATATTTACACTTGGGCTTGGCGCGTTTTTAACAAATTTTCCATTGGCAGTGCCACCTTTTTTCTTTGGATATTTTCTTTTGGTGTCGCTTGATCATAAGAGATATTAATTGCACATCTTGGGGGTAGATATCTGGCCATCACCTCTCTGCATCCTCCCCTCTCTATCTCTCTCCTCGTTCCTGTGCCCTAAAGCGAGCAGTACTTGGCACAGGTCTGAGTCCCCGTCTCAGATTCGAGTGGTCGCCTCTGATCCTGCATCGGCATCGGCATCGGCATCTCCCGGTCCCCAGCCAGATCCTCCTGCCGCTGTATAGCTGCTGCTGCTCCTGGTCATGGTCATGGTTTTTATTCGTTAGTAAGGCATTCGTTAGGATGCATGCACAACACACACACGCACACATAGAGATAATAACACACACACATAACAGAGAGAGAGGGAGAGAAACACAACAGACAGATAGAGAGGTGGAGATGTTGAGGGGGCGAGAGTTTAGATGCGATATGATGCGGTTTAATGATGGCGCCCGCTGATGATGATAATCCTCGCCAGCCTTTCTTCGGATGCAGTTGTCAGTTGTCAGATGATCGATGATGATCGTGGAGTCATGAGGAACATGATATGTACACCATACCGATCGCCTGATGGGGCAGCACGCTCCCGTGTTATATGATACTCTCTCTGTTCCGTTCCAGCTCCTCGGTCTCGTTCTCGGGATCCACGCTCGATGTGGACGACACACCGCAGATCTGCATCTCGATCTCTGCCAGTCGATTCTCCAGATCCCACTGTTGCTGCGACAGTTTCGTATTCAGAGCCTGATTCTCTGATTCCACTGTATGCAGGCGTTCCCTCAGCCGCTTAATCTCGTCCTCCAGAGCTTCGTGGGAGCCCAAAAGTGGAGTGGTACCACCACCGGCTCCACCTACGCCCGCTCCATAGCACTCCAGCTGCGAACTGGAGTCACAGATGTGACCTAAACAGGGAAAGGCGGAAGGTAGAAATTCATAGCTTATGCTGTAGTCCGCCGCCAGATTTAATCTCTGTCTGTATGCTGTACTTACCCGTGTGACTCGGCTGCGATTGGGGTCTTATTGAGTGGTGCGAGGTGGCTCGACTTCGTGGTCGCTCCTCGGACCCGTGGGCACTGGGGCTAACCGATCTCGGGGAGTCTGTGGCCCTGGCCAGGCGGTCAGCATAGCTGCGGGGACTTTAAGGATGTAATATTAGTTAGGATTTTTTAAGGGAAAAGGAAAGCACTTTAATGAAGGAACAAACACTTTAACTATATTGAATGCGACCCATAAAATCACCCCTGAAACCCAATCGATTTAAAACATTCCCTCTGAAGTGCTATTGTTGCGAAACCACAATTCGAACGTGGCTGAAGGAGAAGCTCACCTGTAACCATGCGACTGAGAGGATTGTTGCGTGGACTCTTGCCTATGGGGCAGATGCTGCTGCTGCTGGGCCACCTGATGCTGCTGCTGGAGTTGCTGCTGCTGCTGTTGCTGCTGTTGGAGCTGCTGTTGATGCTGCTGTAACTGCTGGTGGTGGTGCATCGTTGCCGGTGGCAACCACATCTCCTCAAGCGATGTGCGGCCACAGCTCTCGACTAGGCCCGGCGTCGATTGGCAGCGACCCATGGCAACTACATTAAAGTATTTGACTGTGTTTTTAAATCAAAATCGTTCACAACCGGAAACGGACGCAAATGAAATCGATAAACGACAAAAAGGCAGAGAAGGAGAGACGGAAAGACGGAACGGAAGGCGAAAACAATCGAATCGTGTTATTCTGGGGCAATCGTATTCGTATTCGTATCTTTGAATTTCGAGTGGTGTTTGTTTTTGTGGGAAGGGCGGGGACAGAGCTGGGGGATTCGTTATTGGAATGGGATAATATTGTGTGTGGGAAGGAGGCAAGGGGAACAGGACACCGGGCAGGGAAGCAAATAAGACAAGTGCCTTTACCTTTCTCCAGCGGTGCCTTCTTGTACTTCTCCAATCGCTTGACGGCTATCGACTCCAGACGAACACGCGCCGCCGGATACTCCTTCAGCACGTCCCACATGTCCTTCTTGCTCAGGACGAAGAGGTCGCTATATCCCACCGAGCGAACGCTGGCAGTGCGTCGGTTGCCTGTTTTTGTTTCGCATCGTGAAAGTTGCCAAAGCAAATGTTTGCCAACGCAAAGAGAAAAGTTTAATGGTCTTGCAAAAAAGCATTTCCCGGCTTGAGTCGCTGTGTTCTTCGAGTCGCTGTGTGAGTGTGTGTGTGTCTCAGTGTGTGTGTGTGCGTCTGTCGATTCTTCTTGTTGACTTGGCCGCACAAAGACATTAAAATTGCATGCCACACAATATGGATAGAAAGGTCGAGGCAGAAAATAGACAGGACCAAAAGCTGTATTTTATCTCTCGGCGAGTAAATATTAAATGGGTTCAACGGCAGACATGTTTTGATTAAAATTTAGGTTTTACATGAAAATAATTCTCGAAACATTATTTTAATGGAAAAAGCTAATATTTAGGTTAGCAGGATTTTATAGAGGTATTTTCATACATTTTCCTGGCCAATTCTTTATTTATATTATTGATTTTACTTTCTGTTGATATTTTAAATAATTTTATTTCGTATTTTTCCATAAATAAATCTTCTATGTAATGAAGCTTTCATACCCGAAAAAGTATTTATTATTATCTCGATTATTATTCTCTTATATTTTCCAGTCTTTTTAGTTTTTAAATAATTCTATTAAATCTCTCCGTGCATGTCATGCAATTACCTCACCTCTCCCTTTAAACATGAAGAATCGCTTGCAGGTGTATGTGTGTCTGTGGCTTGTGTCAATGGGTCGTATACTTAATGTTAATTACACAACTCTCAATACAATTACGTGTAGAGAAACGTTTAAATTACGTCCAGGCAAAGCAATACAACAACAACATCGACTCAGAGACAAATATATTTATATATATAGATAGATAGAGAGAGACAGATTAAAATATAGAGACAGAGACAGATATAGATAGATAGGTGGAGGGGGAAGGCGACTAACTAGCGTAAGAAATTGCATTTCAGTGCGAAAATTCCCCTAGGCAATTCTCACCGTTGATCGAACACGAATGGCATCAGGACCAGGAATAATGCTTTTAAATCATGCAGAAACACAAAGGCACTTTAAACAATTCGATTTCGCTGTGTGTGGGTGGGTTACTTAGGGCCTCCTAGCCTTCGAGGCGTAAAACTTTCGGGCCACCTTAACTTTTGTCTGCAAATTGAGTTGGCAACAACTCCTGCCATTCGGCAAACTCAATTAGCTGCCGCTCACGGTTCATGGTTCCCGATTCACGGTGTTAGTGTTGACGCCTTGGAGTATGCAACTCACAGATACACATATATGTATCTCACATGCAGTTGGAACACAAACACAAACACACACATTGCCTGGTTAATTATGACCGCGGCAGGATCGAAATTTCAGTCCCAGTCCCGAATCAACTTCACGGTTGGCTGGTCCTAGCAACTATTAAATGAAATTAAAGCCACGTTTACTACTTTTTTTCGGATCGTTTTTTATGCCAACCACAATTATTTCGCGCATTTTTATAGTTTCCCTACAATAAAAATGTCGGGAACAATAAAATCAAGAGGGTGCGAGTCCGAGAGACCCGTGCGAGTGCATGCAGGTGCTATAATTGCATTTGACATTCATTAATTTTTCAGCCGCGTGAGAGGGCCAGGGAAGTGCAATAAAAAATTCGTTGCCCACTCTTAGGGCAGCATAAAAAATCTATAAAGTATTTGAGTGTGTGTGTGTGTGTATATGAAACAATTTAAAGTGACACAAAGAAAAAACGAAAATTGTATTTTCCATATGACAGATATTTATAAATTAAAATGTAAATTCTATAAATATTGATTCGAGTGTCTCTGTGGGTGGGTGCTGGCGGGTTTACATGTGCTGAAGGATCTCTAAACTATAGCTTCGGAGGGGCGGGCGGGCACTTTTCGGACTCTCCGGTTAACACTTATCATAGACAATTACACATTCCACAGATAGAGGACACAGATAGAGAGATACGTTGTATGCTTTCTAGATTTTTGTGTGATATACTATAGTAGAGTGTGTCGTCTGTTGATTAATAGATTTTCATTTTCTTGGGTTTGGTTTATTTGATTTTCTGGGGGAAGGTTGTTGTAGTAGTTACGTTATCGTTATTGTTCCGCCTGTCGCACTAAAACGGGATATTTACCAAGTTCTTTACCTGCGGTGCCCATATTGAGTATACTAATCTCGCCAAAATAGGAACCGGCCTTCAGCGAGGCCATCACCGTCTTTCCATTGTCGGCCACCACCTGCAATCGTCCTCGATTCACAATGTACATCTCCTTGCCCACCTCGCCTGCCGGGGGAAAGCGTGGTGAATTCAAATGGAAAAATGCTATTAAGGAGCTGGGATACTCACCCTTTCGGCAGATGTAGTCGCCGGGCGAGAAGAGCACCGGCCTCAGGCGTAGGACCAGTTCGCATAGGAAACCGGCCTCGGTGTTTTGGAAAATCTCCACCCGCTTAAGTGTATCTAAATGGACGTTAATTGCTATTTCAGCCTGCCGAAGGGGAAAACGGAATCAGTATCAGTATCATCGTCATCGTCATCGTCATCGGCATAGGAATTGGTATAGATTTCTCCTTCTAAGGTAATGGACAAATCGTGTTCCGGCAGCGTACTTACCTTTAATTTATCAGGAAGACAGGACACGGCGCGCTCCTCGTCCGAGCATTTTTGCGTGAGCCACAGGTAATCGAACCATTTGATGACCTTCACCTGCAGATGATTCGGCACACGTCGCATCCGCATGTACGTCTTCACGCCATCCAGCTTGGCTAAAGTTCAAAAAAAAATTCGGAAAAAAAACATAGAACCACAGAGAAGAGATGAGAAAAGAGGGGGAGAGAGAAAGGAAAATGTTTTATTTGTATTTGCTGAGGATTTTCCTGGAAATGGATACGCGACTGGCATACAAAGTGCGTGGAAATTAGGGGTTTTTGTACAATGGGGTGTACAGGTTAAATAATTGCTAGCAAATTTGTGTTGTTTCGATCTTTGAGATAAACTTTCATAAATTATAGGTCTAAGGGAAAGGGAAGCCTTGATTTACTTTGATTATTTTCCTAAGAAAGGTTTGATAGAAAAATAACTTGTATTCGAATTCATAGAACATTTGATATATATGCAATTGTGTGTACATAAATGTACAATTTAACTAGCTTAAGTTAATTATTATAAGATCATAATTCATTAGATATGTTTCTGGCTTCCCATAAACTTTATGCTATATATCACAAGTTTCCAAGCTTAACTTTATTTAATATTTATAAATTTACAATAGAATACCTCTCGTAATATCCCTTCTGCTTTTATATTATATTTTCCCACCGTACTTAGGCTTTGCCCCCTAATCGGTCAATCAAGATGGTCTGCATAAATTTGTAATATAGGGCTTTTAGCTGTCTGACAGCATACTGCGGGACTTAAGCTCTGGCCGGCGCACCTGGCGTATGCTTGATATTGATTACTGAAACCCACCCCGAGCAGAGCTTCTGTTTAGCCAGCAATTAACTATCCCTCTTGTGCCGGATGAGCAGGCACAAAGCCAGCATCGCCGAAAGGAACCTGACCACATCTATCGGTGGCTTAGTGGAGTCCCGTCCCCTCCAGTCCAGTCCAGTCCAGTCCAGCACGTTGCAGTTGCTGCAGCTTAACAATGAGCGATGCTTGCCGCTTGCTCGCTCGATTGGCCATATCTGTGGAAAGTGAAGTATTCCGTGTGACCGGGGATGGACAGGACCAAGACAGAACAGGACAGGATACTCGATTCTGTTTGAGCAATATTGATGACAACTGGCCTTTGTTTCCATGTTAGGGTACGCATCCACACCCACATCCACTGCACCCACCGCCACTCCACTCGCTGGATGCGAGTCATCCCAGTTCGATAAGAGGAAATTAAATCTCTTGGCTCGTCAGTGGTAACAAATATTGACACAATTTGTCGTCGGCGGTTGCCGGCGGGGAAAGAATGAAAATGTGGAGTGATGGCTGCTGCTGCTGCTGCTGCTGAAACAGGTAGAACTCAACGCAACTCGGCTGAATCGAACTGAGTGCTGCTGCGTCTTTTGTGTTTGCTCGTGCAAACATTTGAAAACCAACTGACAAACAGGCAAACAGATTGAATACAAATAAATACCCAGTTACCGGGACTAAAAGTCCAGAGGGAGAGTAGGGCGTGGCCAGAAGGGACAACATCTATAATGCAATCAATCGCCAGCTTTCCCCGATCTCCTCGTAGCTCTCTCAGCTCCCTCCGAACTCTAGTTTTTCCCAGTGGGTCATTTGTCATCTCTCAATTGTCAAATGTCCTTTGTTGTCCAGCTCAAATTTCAGTTCGCTTGTCTAATAAGATAACAGCGAAAAGACTGAGAGGCAGGGAAATAATGGAACCATTTAAATATTAAGTAAATGCTTTAATATTTCTGTAGTAAAAACAAATTTCCTGATTACGATTTAAGTATTGTATGTAAGCTTAATTTATATTGAAAACAATCAGGAGTTAAGCTTTATATTCTCCTTATGTAATGACGTTCTAAAGCCTCTCTATTCCCTGGTTCTCTTTCATTTGCCTTTTTTTTCCTGCCCCAGAGTCCCTGGTAAAGTGAAAGATTATTGAATGGCAGTGTCTGCCTCTTGGCAGCCATTACACATATCGGATATGGATAACGATAGAAATGGCGCAGCACAAACACACACACACACAGGACAGAGCCACCTCCTGCTCTAGTTTCTATCCAACATTTCAATGATACTACGAGTGAGCCATGCAAAATTACAGCGATTTTTATTGCGGCTTGAATGCATTCGACACTCGCTTGCTAGCTCGGTCCCTCCCTCCTGAACGTCCATTGAATTTTCCAAACCATTTTTGCTCGGCACGTCCTTTGCGGGTTTTTTGTTACAATTGAAAATCAATCTAAATATTAATTGCATATTCCATGGCAGCAGCCATGGTAAAAATAAACAAATAGGAAAGTGAGTCTGCGGCATTCTGTGTTCGTATTCGCATTTCGTGTGCGGCTGTGTTGGACTCAGTAATTGCGGTTGCCTTCGATAGACTCCTCCGGCTTCCACTGACTGCCTGTGTCTCATCTTGGTTTTTGGTGTTTTTAGAAATTACTCGAGCTTTAATTCCTTTGCTTGCTCTGCGGCTGAACGGAGGAGCTTATCCTGTTTCCTCGCTTTCTCCTTCTTCCATTTGGTTGCATTTTGTGAGCAAAATTTAATTTGCCATTTTTTGCCCCCGAGTCACTTGGCTGCGCTTGGCCAAAAAGGAGACGACGACGACGATGATGATGATGAAGATGATGATGATGATGATGATGATGATGATGACTGAAAAAAGTGCATTTGGCTTCGTATTCTGCTTATTTCTTATTTATTTTTTCATTTTATGCTCTGCTTCGCCTACAGTTGCCCCCGGGCGAACTTTGATCTGCTTCTGTTGCAATTTTCGTGGCGGTTTTTCGGGTCGGAAAGGAGGTCCTTGGGGCCCTTCTTCTTCGGTGTGTCTGCCTGTGTGTCACCTCAAACTAAGCGCTGCCGCTTCCCAATAATTACATTTACCATTTTCTGACTTGACTTTTGTCTCAACACACTGACAGCCGAGGACAATTGCCGCCAAAGGATCAACCGCAGACGGGAGTCGAGCATGTGTGTGTGTGTGTCTGCATTTGAAAGAAATCTGGGAGCAAAAGTTCAGGCCATTGTCTGCCAACAAACTGCAGCACTACCAAGTTTCACCCCGGCTAAGGAGGGGATCACACACAAACAGTAAATATGCGTGACAAAAACTTGCTCTTCCTGCGCGACTCCTCCACACCCACAGTCTTTTCATAAAAACGCCACACACACATGTACACAATCCCTGCCAGAAATATGAAAAAAGCAGGGCGGTCGGGTGTACTGTGTGTGGGGCAAGTGAAAATTGCAAACTAACTAGAAACCACTTAAGAGTCAAGCTGATGTGTTATGCCAAAGACGGAAGTTGTGCTCCGTGGGGACAGGAGACAGGAGACAGGACAGGAGGAGTCAGGGTCCCAGAACAATGGCTCCCAGATGGGAGTTGCAAAGCTCTCTGCTGGCTGGCTGGTGGCATTTGCTGAATGTGCACAGGAATCGAAAGGAATTGTCTGCGATTATCACCCCGAGTGCAGGGAATGCTTGCCACAGTTCAAACCGAACGAGTCCTAATGGTCTGCGGAGCTTTTCCACCTGCCATTTCATTTGGTTTTTTCCCTAAAATGTAGGGGAAAGAATATCAGGGATTTAAAAGAGTTTATTGAACATTAATATGAACTTTATCAGGATTTATTTTATTTGGGAAATCAGTTTGTAGCAATTTTTTTTGGATAGATGTATCAAGGATTCTGAATGAGTTTAATGACACAATAATATATTATGTTGTTTTATAAGCTTTTCATTCAAAGAGAAGGAAAATTGTATGAATTTCCATTGAAGTTTTTGCGAAATTATCTAGTTGAAGCATCACACCTGTCATCAGAGGGTTCATTTCTTCTCAAGAGTGTTAACTAAGCTTCTGAGATAGTAGTTAAAATATAAAATAATTTCATAGAAATTAAACTACAGAATTAATTCATGGAAAACACTTTTAGATTTTTGTTCAGGTGAACTTAATGTGATTAAAATTCCCCAGAAAATTATGTTAAATACCTCCTGCCCCAGTAAAATGTTTCAAACCAAAAACAGACAGAGGATTGTAGCTTTCCCATGCCTATAGTGTACATTCAACATCAATTTGAAGCGAAAAAGGCATTTTGGCCCGGATTTTTGCACCTTAATTATGCATTTACCGCTGGTGCTTCTACAGCTGCTGATGATTCCGGATCCCAAACCGAATGCGAATCTGAATCTGAATGTTTTCTGTGAGGGGTGAAGCACGAATAAACAATGGCCGCCAAGTGGCAGGATGCAGGAGGCTGCAAGGAGGTATGCCAGGAGGCGGATGATGGTCGAATGAGAAATGCTGGGGATGGATTTATTCAGGCGGTAACTAAAAATAAATGCGGCGAGCACCTCTCGCAGTTTGCAATAACAATGCGCATGGCAGCTGCATCAGGAGAAGGACTTGACTGGCTGCCGCTGATGCTGTTGAAATCCTTGGGAAATTCGCCATTCAAGGATAATGGAATACTTTGCCCTTAAAGAGCAGCTACATGCCGTAACAACGACAACAGCAACAGCAACAACAGCAACAGCAACAACAGCAACGAAAGCAGCTAAAGCTGCAGAAAAAAAAGTGGCAAGGGGCACAAGAACAACAGTGAGCATGTTCTAAAAATACGACAGTAAGTTGGTGTACATGCAGCTTAATGGGCAAAAGCGGCCACCAGCGGCGACTGCGTCTACGATATTGATTGGAATCCGCATATATATGTATATCCCCACACACTTATACACATTCACACACGGTTACAGCTGTGGGGCATAACCAGAAGCAAACATAAACTCACACAAACGCAGGACATGGCTGTGGCAAGCAAAAGCAAACAGCGAAACGAACAACAAACACAAACCAAGCTGAAAACACACACACAGACACACATATATGTGACCCCCCCCCCTCCCCAGGCACACACACGCAGCAAGGGCGGGCAACTTAAAGTGGATAATGGACGCCGCTGCATCCCCCTTTTCTTTTCCTTCTTTATCCAAAAGGACGAAAAAAAAAAAATAAGGAAAAGAGGTACGGTCCAAGGAACACAGAGAGAGAGTGAGAAAGAAAGAGAGAGGCTGGGTAAATCGAAGAAAGCGATACCCTAGAAAGGTCTGCGAAAGTCCTTTGACAGCCCCTGGCCACTGGAATTCGTGGGATGTCCCGTTTTTGAGAAGGATACTTCTTGTAGCTTCAAGAATTTTTTATGTGATTAGCACTGGCAAAAAAAGGACTATATTTATTTATCAATGCTCCATAAGAACTAGTTGAGAATCATAGACAAAACTAATTGTTGTACAATTAATTAATTATGCAAATATAGAGACAATAATTCAAGGGAATATATAATGCTCATTCCGCAAAAAGAACTTGAGAATTATAAGGCCAAACGAGGTAATATTCTTTCTTATGAAAAACTCTTCAAGAAAAATAATTTTTATTTCGAAACGGTATCAATAATTCAAGAATATATTCTCAAAGTGTATATGAATTCCGGTTGAAAATAAACAAATATTATCTCCCAAATAAATTTATTTTCCCTCAGTGTGTGGAAAGTATATCACCGGCTCCGTGTCCTGGGCCAATGTCGAATGCTCGACGCGCGTTCTTGACTCAGTTCGTTTGCCTTTCGTCACTTTGCCTCGTTGCTATTTTTAGTGCAAGGATTGTGGTGGCCAGGCAAAAACAAAAACAAAGAGCCAAAAGCAAGGGCGAACAGCAACACTTTGGCCATTATGCATTTAGCAAGTCGAAAGCGAAAACGAAAATGAAAACGCTTGGCTAAGGCACTACAAATCTTCTCCTCAGCCGAGCTGAGCTGCAGCTCTCCTTTGGATCCATGGCGGTGTTCCGTGCTTCCTGCTCGTCCTGTTGGTATTTGTGTTTGTGTTTGCTTGCGCTGGCTTAAATTGAGCGCGTAAATTGTTTTAATTGCAAGGCCAAAAGCCAGGTCCAGCCAGCGAGCACGGCCAGGCCACGCCAAACGGACGTTAATTGTAAATGAAGACTAAGAGCATTTCACCGTCGAACAGAGAAACGCGCTTGGCTCACACCAAGCACAATGCAATAAATATTTAAAAACTAAATAAACCGAGAAATAAAATTGAAAAACTACATACACACACACACGGATACGGGTGATGATTCATATGCAAACTGTCCACATGCATCAATCAAGGTCCGTTGACAGTTTTGCTGACAGCGGGAAAATTTGCATAAAACTATTTACAATAACAATTACATAATGGCAAGGCGGGGCCTGGGTTACGATGGCCGGGGGCCGGGGTGCTGAGAATTTACATAATTTTAAATGTCAGTTTTTGAAATGCTGTTTGGACTTTAGCCAAAACGGCGGGGGAAATTCAATACACAGCCTCCATACTGTGAATGTCCTGAATAAAAGTGTATGCAGGTTTTGTTTTTTTTTTTGCTAGTGTGTGTGATGCAACACTGAAGGAAAATTATGTTTTAAAATTTAATATTTTAAGGAAATAAATATTTATTCTTTTAATTGTAAGGAAGATAAAGAAGTGGACTAACTTCCTTAAGTTATAAAATATATTTAAAATCACCCATAAATTTGGAAATGTTCAGGTTTACTTTGGGGTTTTAAAACTCTTAACAAAATGTAATGTAGAAATCTCCTTACAAGTTGCCGAAAAAGGATATAATAAATAATACAAGTTTTCCACCTTATATTACGTATACGTAATACATTTTATAGCATACTTTTTAGCATTACTTCAATTCCAGCCATTTCTGAGGCATCTTAACATATAACACTTGATTTCCAAGACCCATTTCCAACCTTTTCTCACAGTGCCCGTGCGTGTAAGAGTGTGAGTGAGCTTGTCGATTATCGCAAGCATTTGGCGAATGGCAAACTTTTGCGCTTGTCGGCGTTAACAAGCCACAGCCATGCGTTTAACTAAGCGTGAATGTAACTGTGTGTGTGTGATGTGATGTAAAAGGGAAGGGTAAGGTCTGAGGGGAATGGAGAATCGAGAAGCCTGTCAGCGTGTGGCGGAATGTGTGTGTGTGTGTGTACGTTTGTGTGTGAGAGGTAGCGGCAACATTGTTGCAAAATGATTTTGAAAAAAAAAAGAACCATCAATAACTCAAATATAATGACAGTTTTCCACTTGTTGTTGCCTCCCGCCTAATCTGCTTTTCCTGCTTTCCCAGCCAGCCTGGCCCGCACCCCCTCCATGCCCCTAAGTGGGGCTAAATGGATGAATAACTTAAGCCAGCTGCTTCGCCGCTCCTCTTAGTGTGCGATGTTATGTAATGTAATAACGTCAATCAAATTTAAAAAGGCAGACCAACTATTTCAAAATCAATTTTCATGCCCTCCCCCCACCCAACTGGCTTTTTTCCTCCGCCTCCTTAGCAGCGGGAAAGTGGAAAAGCGGCGGAAGGAAACAGGAAAGCGACCTCGGCTTAAGCAAATACACAAGCACAAGTTGTTGCAGCCCCGCAGGAGCGGGAATCCGGAATCTTGAATACTGGAGTCCTGAGTAGGATGTAGGATCCAGAGCAGAACAGCGGCGGAGGATGTAGGCTAATGTGGCAGAAGAAGAAGAAGACCAAGACTCAGTCACTTTGCAAACTGTATCCCCGAGTAAGCCGTGACTGGCGCTATTCGCAGCGACATCGTCGGGGTGAAAAAGTGCTGTTGCATTAGTTAAAGTTAAGTTTTAACTTTAGACGAACGAGCGAGCGGCTCTCATGGCTCGCCTACTCCTCCCTCCCAGGAGGAATGCGAATCATTAATCATTCGTCATGTGGGACGGCGACAACATTTCATTTGCTTATCATCCCGGCTCAAAGTCTTCGGGGAATGAATGAATGAATGAGCGAGCGAAAGCAACAAGAGTAGGCCTCAAAGTTGAATGAATCAAATGGGCTGCCGGAAAAACTTATTGCTAAGCCTAGAAATCCGTGACAAGTCAGTGGCTTCCTCCTCTAGGGGCCGAGGCTTAAGGTCTGAAATAAAGAGCGCCATCATTGGGGAGAAGAGGCGTTTTAATTAAGGAAATTATAGCTTCTAATGGTTGGATGTAGGGTGTGTAATGTTATTTTTAAGTCATATTAAAGATTAGATCTTTATTTTTACAAGATACAAGAATAAGGAGCTGAATATAAGACATAAACATTCCATTAATTAGTCTTTAGCTTAAAAAACTTATTCTCTTTTTTTTAAGGAATACAATCGACAAACTTAAAGGCCTTCTTAAAAGTATGAACCACTAAAATATAATAAGTATCTCCACAAATCTGACTTTTTCTATCCATCTATGCGATTGGAATTCACAGATGACTAACTGTTCCCCTTCGATGAATCCCTGAGAATAGGCTAGGATTTGAATGGATCTCAAGTAGACACTCCTTTCAGCGAGTGTGTGCGAGTGCATCTATTCAATTTGCTATTTGTATTTCTTGCTTCTAGCCAAAAGCCTGATGGTTGATTTTTTATGGTCAGCACTACTACTCGCTGCCCATCATCATCATCATCATCATTCCTGTCCCATCGCCGGCCACTCAAAGGCAAGCGCTGAATTGACAAATTGATGGATGGTTCTCCAAAATGCTGCATGCTTCGACAGCGGCTTCTCTCCTTATTCTCTCTTTTCTTTTATTTTTCTTCCTCCTCCTCCTCCCCTTTGTATATATGATGCATTATTATTCCGGAAAAGTTTGCGGTCGCAACAACAACAACAACTAAAATCGCCTGGCTAAGTGTTTTATTAGCCATCGAGAACAGAGTTTGAGTTCGGTTGAGTTGAGTTGATTGTCAGTCAGTGTTCTCTCATATATAGCACAGACACAGCACACACACACACACACCACTTTGTGTTTTTGTGTTCAATTTTCCTGAATTACTTTTGGTGTTTTTATTGGGTTTGCATTACCCTTGCGCTTCCGCTTTCTTGCGATGTCATTTAACCTGGACAAGACCCAGATCGAAGAGCTGCAGGAGGCCTTCAAGATGCACGATCTGGATGGCAATGGCAGCATCTCACCGCATGAGATGCGTCTAGTTATGATTTCCGTGGGCCACGAGAACACGGAATCAGAGCTATACGATCTCATTAGTACGGTGGGTCTTGAAAGGAATGCGGATATAAATTTGCCCCAGTTCATGCAAATGATGGCGCCTCGACTGGCGACTGTGGACAGTGACGAGAATCTAACCAAGACCTTTCGGCTCTTCGATCGCGACGGTGATGGCTATGTGACCAATATGGATGTCCGTGCCTTAATGGTCATGATGGGCGTGGTTGTGAACGATGCAGATCTCAGGGATATATGCAGAGAGGTCGATATGGACCACGATGGCCGCATAAGCCTGCGTGACTTTTTGAACTTCATGCGTAGCCCCCTATAAGCTAGGCTGGCAGTAAAAATTGAAAATTTGCCTGCAGCAAATATGTAGCAAAAAAAAAAAAAATGCATACAACAAGCAACCACAACTGCACCCAGCGAAAACATATAGTTATTATTTTCCCAACAAGCGGACACTGTGAAAAAATATATCCTCAATTTGAAACATGTGTGTTAACATAACATATTTGGCAAGATATGCAAACTGTCACTAGTTGATGGACGATGAACATAATTTATAGAGTTTAACTATGACGAAGACTGTTATTAAACTTGATTTTTGATTTATAGCAATTTGTTTTATTTATTCTAAGCTTAAAGCTTGAATTTATTGCTCGATTTGATGAATTGTTTTGATTTTCAGATGAACTATTATATCTTAGTTTTGAAATATGGCAAAAATATTTGTGATTAAAGTCATTTAAACTAGTATTTAATATTTTTTAAATATATTTCTCTGCCTGCAGAGTGAAAAAAAGAAAGCAATGGCAGCCTGGAATTGAAAACGGAAAGAAAAAATTGAGAGCATAAAGCCAGAAATTAATTCAACAGCACGTTTCATCCATTAAGCCGCCAGAGCTTTGCTTGCTGACTTTGCCATCGCAACGCCGCCCTTCTTGCTCCTCTGGCGATGGCGATGGCGATGGCGCTTCTGCTTCTCCATGCCAGGACATGGACATGGCAATGGACACATGTGCAATGGCCATAGCCAAACACACATGCAAAGTGTTGTGTAAACAAGTCAGCTGCCAGTTGACCAGCAGGCAGCTGCAGGCGGGGCTTTAGAAGAAGCACTAGCAGCATCAGCGGGGACCAAGAGCTGGACTAAAGACCTAAGGAGCCTCCTCCTGGCCAGAAGGAAAAAGCCGAAGGTGCCACGCCCCCTTTGGACTCGCCCACTGGCGTACAATTGTGCTTTGTTTGCTCCCCAGCGGAAGGCAAGGCCAGGCAGGGATCCATCTGAAGGCGAACCACCTTGACTCGTTGTCGCCGTGAGTGGCTTTAATATATATATACAAATTTTTTTTTTAGCTGACGCTGCCCTTAATGAAAGCCAGAAATGATGCTGCCGCTGCTTCTTATTCTCGTTTCCGCTTCCCCTAATGCGTCTTCCTCTTCCTGCCTGGCACTCAAAGAAAAAAACTAAAAAGGAATAACCCAAAGATTGATATTTCTTATTTAGCATATTGATTCAAGGTTTATTCTAATTTCTCTTTAAGATTAAGCTTAAAGGTTATTATTTTCCAAAATACAAAAATATTTTTCCATGAAAAACCCTAGTTTCTTCCAGTGCATGCGATCCTAGGCCTTCTTTGCCTTTCACTTGGCATTTTCCACTTAGCTGACTTGGATTGCTCTTGCATTTCGTCCAGTTATTTATGGCTCGGCCGAGTAAACGAGTTCATTTAGCTAATGGCCGCACGCCCAACTGAGCCTACGAGAGAGAGATTGCGCCACGAGTCCTTCGGGTACTTCGAGCCCTCCTTGTGTGCCACAATGGACATTAGTGGCACTGGCACACTGGCAATGGCAGTGGGACATCATCATCATTGCCATGGCAGCACCAGATTTCAATATTTTGCATACAATTTTTGCCCAGTTGGGCAGTAACGGCATTCAACCGCACAATCTTGGACTTATTCCCAAACAAGGCAGCTTAGTTGGAATAAGGACGAGGACGAGAATGTATTTTGGCCCATTGTTGTGGTAACGTTTCCCTTTTTTCCCCTAATCCCGCATTTCATATGCTTCGAGGTCCTCCACGTTACCAGGACAACTGGGATACGCAACAAGTTAACGCTGCTGGTCAGGGTCCTGGTAAGACTCGGAATTTTGATGACAATTTACAGAGAAATACCTTCAGCTTGGGCCATTGTTGAAGTTCACTTTTTCATCTGCGTTTATAAGGGTTTTCTAAGCTGCGGAAGGGGAAAGTCAAAGAATGCCAAGGATACATCTTGTGGCATCTTTTAATATTAAATATATATTTTTCCAAATCATTTTCATACTGCTACCCCCTGCTAACAATATCTTCCCTGGCCATAAATTGAACAAGCAAAAAAGCAATGTTTCAGTGTCATCTATCAGAAGCTTATTCTCTGCATTTTCAATGAAATTTGTCATATTTTCTTTGTTTACATTCAACAAAAACATTAATTAATCAGGCTAAGTACTGTGGGATATAAAGTATATTCCATGACCTGAATGTATTTTCATTTTTTCCCTCCAGAAGGATTTTCTATATTGTTGTTGTCCTTGCGAATATTAAACAATAGTTGTGATTAATTTGAGATAAGTGCTAACTGCAGCCGAGGGTTGTTGTATTTCCTGTATTGGGGTGAACCATATTTGTTGTATAACATTATTAATGATATTCCTGACCCCAATTTGCTTTATATTTCTGGGCCACTCACCTTGAAACTCCTTGCGCGCTGCACTCACTGACGTCACTATATTGGCCACATGACCCAGCACCGTGGCAAAGAGCATCAGGCCAAAGAGCAGCTGCAGAATGACAAACACATACTCGCCCTTGGAGCGCGGCTTTGGCAGATCCCCGATGGTGGTCAGGGCGAGGGTGCACCAATAGTAGCTCTGCAGATACTGCTTGACCACATCGGCGGACTCGGAGTCGTGATAGACCCAGTTGCGCGACCCAAAGCCATTGTTCTTGTGGATGATGTGGTAGAGACAGCCGTTCCAATGGAATATCACAAGCAGGTAGTGGATGAGGGCCGTGCTCCGGAACAGGTTCGGGTAGTTGGTGTGCCGCTCGGTCCGGTCCATGAAGGCCCAGAAGCGATAGATCTTCACCAGCCGGAAGCTGCGCAGGATCGAGTTGAAGCCGATGGACAAGTAGAGAAAGTCCAGCGGCAGCAGGCACAGGCAGTCGATGTAGAATATCGTCGAGTTCATGTAGTGGGTGCGCAGCTTCAGGGCGTCCGTCTGCAGCACCCCATCCTCCAGGTAGCCGGTGCGGAAGTGGAAGAATATATCGATCAGATACAGGAAGTCGGACAGGTAGTCCAGGCAAAACCAGATCGCAATCGTGCGCCGGTTGATCTCCTGGAAGGCGAAGCGGTAGATTATCACCCAGAAGTTGTACAGGAAGGCCATGGACACCACCATGGACCAGTAGTAGCACAGCCGCCCCGCCGGATCGAACACAAAGTGCAGCTTCCTCGCTGCCGTCGCCGCCCGAATCCGCTGCGAGGCGGTGCGGTGTGGTTTCTGATGATGCGGCTGGCCGCCATGCGGTCCGCCTCCGCTGCCGCCACCACTGCCGGCGCCACCATGATGCGGATGATGCGGATGACCGCCATGAGGTGGCCCGGGTCCACCCTGCGAGGGCGGACCGTGAGCGTGCGGGTGATGCGACACCGTGGAGGCCGAGTGCTGCAGCTGGTAGGGATGATGCGGCTGCTGGGCGGCATTGTGGTGACCCTGCTGCTGTGATCGGGAGCGCGGATAGCTGTGGAACAATTCCATGTTATCCTGGAAATCCTAATTGTGTCAGCGATGTGACAATACTCACCGATCCGTGCCGTTGCAGTAGTTGCCGCCGTATTGGTTGTGCCCGATGCCGCCCATGGCCAGGCTGGTGGCTCCGCCGCCGGCCAGCGTGTTATCCTGCGAACCGCGTCCCGTGGAGCGATTCCAGGTGCCCAGCAGCGGCTGATCGCCGCTGGCAGCCGCTTTCAGGCGTCCGCGCGACTTGTTGCGTTGCTTGTTGTGCAGAAGATCCATTTCGGAGGCAGTGCTTACGGTGGCCATGTGCGAGTTTGAGGCCCTGGAGGCGCATGGTGTGGCCAGGCTGTCGTGCGAAGTGAAGAAACCTTGTTGCGAGACACTCTGGCCGAATTTCGGCTGGGTCATGCCAAACTTTGGTCCTAGATCTGTGGAAGGTAAATAGTAAGGAATAATATTAGTAAAGGTTTTAATTACAAAATTTGAAATGTAATTTTGGGCAAACCTAGAATGGTGTCGGATTTGGGGAAAAAAATTGAGTTGAATAATTGAGAATTTTAATTGGGTTGATAAAACTCTGTAATATTTTAAATTGTTTAAGCAAAACTAGGCTATTTCGTGGATAAAACTATAATTTGGTTTATAGTTAAACGATTTTCTTTTTAAAAATGGTTTAAAAAATATAGTTTTCAACACGAAATGCCACCTAGTTTTACCAGGAATAAAGCAAGAGCTACAAAGATCTCTTGAATTTCAAAATCATTTGTTAAAATGTCTAAAAGTAATTAAAATAAATAATTGCTTACTTTTAGACACTGTTAAAAACGATTTCAAATAGAGAACTTTTGTATTGGATTCAGTTTTCAAGGATCTGGGATGGACGCGGCCTTACCGAGAAAGCTCTGGCGATCGATCGAGAAGCGCCTTAGGCTCCCCAGATCGATAAACTGCTCATCGCCGGCCATTGTGGGTGTTATCGAGAGTTCGGTTGTGTGTATGGCGGAACCACCACCACCATGGCCGCCACCTGTATGCGAGGATATGCCGCCGCCACCAGTTGAAGCAGCACCACCACCACCGCTAGACGTGGCACCTGCCCCGGATATACCTGTGGAACCACCGCCCACCGTGAGATTCGTGCAGGTCGTGCCACCGCCAGCACTGCCGCCCATGCCGGCGCCCAAATATCCCGCGTTGCTGGCATAGAAGCTACCATCCAGCTCGGCCATCTGCTGCTCGTAGGCGGTCAGCGGATTGATGGATCTGGAGCTATGGTCCCGATACAGTGACCGGGGCGAGGGCATCAGCGAGGGATTGAGCAGCCCGTTGAGCGAGAGGCGGGGCTGCATGATCTCCGGGAAGCTGGCCCGCGGGGCTAATCTGTGGGCAATGTGTGCCTGAGATGTCGCTGCCGTTCCCGTTCCCGGTTTGCTGTTGCAATTACCAGAGTTGCTTTTGCTTTTGCTCTGGCTGTGGCTATTGCCGTTGCTGTTGCTATTGCTGTTCTGACGTATTCCAAGTGCTGTTTTGGTCTGTTGCGGCCTGTCATTGTGAGCGGCATAAGCCGGAGTCTGAGCCTGCTTCAGCCATCGTTCGTCATCATCATCGTTAGCGTTGGTATCGTTGTCGTTATCCCCTTCGACATGGCTGTCGTGGCCATCTGCATCGCCATCGATGGCCGCCTCCCGCCTCAAACTGGGCGTGCCAGCTGCACTTGGCATTGTTTCAAGCATTTCACATTGAATGTTTGTTCGATGCCGATTAATTTCGTAATTGGTTTCGCATTGATTTATGGAATTCGTATATATGTATGGGAAGAGCACGAGAAATGTGATCAGAGTATAGTGAAAAATTAATTGCAAATTCTCCATTAATAACTTTTTTTTTTGTTTTTCTTTCTAGAAGGGTTTAACACACACACACACACAGAGAGAAATGAGCGAGTAAATCACAATAAGAACGAGTGAGAAAGGATTGGTTTGGTGGTGGTTATTATTATTTTTTTTTTGTGGCTACAGGTGGCTTGCTTGGTGGTGGTGGTTGGTGGTGGTGTTGAAAGTGTTGGTCTTTAACAACAACTCAACTGCAATAACGTTATCAAATAGCAACAGCATTCAACAAGAAACAACAACGAGATGTACATGGGGACATGGGTATTCGTATATGGCTAGGACTTTTGTTTATTTAGGACTAAAACTAATTAAATCTTACCAGGACTTGCTTGCGTACACAGAGGAATGGTTAGGATTTTCTTGATAATTTTGGGGTCTTTTATAACCTAAATATTTGAATTTGTTTAAATCTTTCTTAAAAATGTGTGCTAAAAGGAAATTAACACTGAAAACCATTATTTTGATGACTAAAAGTGGACTAATTAATTAATTCAAGGAGTTTTATCATTTAAGGCACTCAAAAATAAGGTTTTTGGAACATCTTATGATTTTAAATTAATAAAGTTATTAAATATTTAAGTAAATATGTGTTGAAAATCTTGAAAGAGGCCACTAAAAATTATTTTGAAATCTCTAAAGCTTTATTGTATTAATGTTGCTATTAAATTTTAAATATATTTTTAAAGTAATAAGCAAATTGAAATTAAGATACATTAATCTTACTCGTTAAGCTTTTTTCTCTGTGTACTACTTGCATGCAAAGCTGGATTGTTGGATGGTGAGGTGATGGCTAAGTACCTTGGCACCAAAGTTGCTTGACTCGTACCTCCATTTCATTTCGAGCCCCCGAAATGTGCTAATAAAGTTAGATTTAATTACGTGCCCCCAAAACGGAGGAGCATGCAAGAAAACCAGAAAGACCGTGGCAAGGATGCGATGGAGTCGGGCAACACACTCACACTTCTACAAATACACACTCTGCTACACACACGCTGTTGGAGCTTCATTACTTTTAACCAGCTGCCTGGCAACTGGCTGCCACTTGGAAATTCATGAGCTGCCACACGCAAGGGCTACGGGATGCTCCGCTCTCCTGTACTGTCCTGTCCCGACTCCTTTCCTGGCCAAAAGACTGGCTCAAGTGCCACTTGACTGTCGAACAGCCAGACAATGAATGGCCAAAGCCGCTACCTCTCCCTGCTATTTGTGTCTATATCTGCGATGTCGCCAGCGAACTGCGTGCGGCGCCAATTTATTTCTATTACGAGCAGTTCGTGTCCTCCGCCTGTTGCGGAGAAGTGGCTGCTCCTTCTAGTAGTATAGTGGCTTCAACACTGGGATACTGGAATATGTACCTGCCTCCAGCTGAGTGCCGGGCCATTGATTATTGGCAGACCGCTTTTAATTATTGCCCAGCTTCTTCTAGGCCAACGTAATTCAATTAGGCCACCAAACAATGATGCTGACTCGAGTGTCTGTGTCGCGAGTGAAATGCAAAAATTGTCAATTACTTTGGCCCACCTGCCCCGACTGCGGCTCCTGGTCCTCATCCCTGCCCTTGCTCATTGTCCCTTGCTTTCCACACCTTGGAACCAACACGAATTTGCACTTTCCTCCCGCCTGGCAATAATTTCTAATTAATTCCCGCTTAATGGCAACATACAAATCAACTTGACCGCGTTTATTTATTAACTAATTCCACTTCGGCCACGCCCTTCATGGAGCCACTTTCGCTGGTGGCTGGCCAGCCGGAAAAATAAATGTTATTTAGCTGGGGTATGCATTAATAATAAATGCCACGGCTATAACTACACATCTCTCCCTCCCTCTCTCTGTATCCTTCTCTATATCTGTCTCGCTATCTCTCTCATTAAATGAGATTCCTGGTAATGAACTATTTTTAAGTCCTCTCTGGTTTTGCGAAATCTAGGGGAAAATGTAATTGCATAATTTTGCAGAGCATTTAATTTTATATAGACAACAGAACTGAGTGGAAAACGGTTTCTATTGTTTTAAATCGTTGGCTAAATATAGTTGAGTAATTGTTTATTATACACATAACTACTAACTGGTGGAAACTAATTTGTATGCTAGTAACTTTGCTGTAAAGCTGAGTAAACTGCAACATTTGTGGAAATGTAATACAGAGGAAAATGTTAAAATATTTCCTCTAGCTATTTTGAAAAGGTTTTTATGA
>JAEIIL010016249.1:0-15998 GCA_018905715.1 Drosophila lini
TTTTGTTTGTCATATAAATCTTATTCGAAACCATTATTAAACTTTAAAAAAATGTACCCAAAAGCGTTTAAAAATATAATAAAAATAAATTCTGCTCAATAATTAAAGCAATATTTAACCTCAACACAAAAACTAAACCCCAAATGATTTATATTTTCAATTTTCTGTAATTGATACTTTGTTGAATAAATCTCTACTACAAAATATATATTTCGAAGGTCCCTCCGTTCCCTCCTTTATTGTGGTAAATATCCATTGAAACGTTCAGTTCATAAATCACATTGCGCTATTCCGATGTTTTGACATCTCCATGCAGTTTTTCGGAATTTATTGACTTGCACAAACATTAGCATAAATATTTCAGAAATCACGTTCACATCGAACTCGCGAACTCACACTCGTATGGATATATATATGCATTTATTTCTTCTTTTTTTTCAGTACGAAAACGGATGAAATATTATCCGAATAGCATTCGGTTGCACTTTGGCCGAGATCGCTCTATTTTCACAGTTCGCATTTCGCGTCCGAATCGTTTGAGATGCCGCGACATTCTGACGAAGACCGCCCGAACCAACGCCAGTCGTCCGCTGATTTTGGCCAAGTTAACAGACCTAACAGGGACTAATAACAGAGCTCTGTTGGCCAACAGGCAGGCAGGCAGGCGGCAGGCAGGCTTCCCCCACATCTGCGTCACGTGCTGCTGGCCTTTGTTGTTGCATTGAACTTGAACTAGTGGCGAATTGTTGCTGCTGCTAATGTGTTGTTGCTGCCTTTCCCACATTGGCGCGCATTTTACCGGCTGTTTATTCCTGGCCTGGCTTATTCTCACTCTCGGCCCAGTTTACACTGCGCAGGCGCTCTTAATTGGGGTGACCATGTTTCCAAATATGTTTATTTTAGTTTTAGATTTTATTTGGCAAAATCAAGGAGATGCATTAATTAGAATGGACATTAATTAAGGTAGAAAATTATTACGAATTTAAATTTATTATTATATTATATTATATGGGAAGTAATAAAATTAAGTATATTAATTATTAACTCAATGGAGCCATTGTAATTTTAGTAAATTTATCAAAAGAGTGAAATTTTTCGTAAGCTATAAAGACTTTCCCATTGCAAAATATATGAAATGTAGCCAAGGCTAATTGATTTCCTAGAAGTACGCCATTTAGCAAAGGACAAGCCCCTTGTTAAAGTTTCCAAGATATCCTGCGGTGGTAACCGAGCGACGGGTAAGACTTTTGTTATAAGAACTACGCGCAGATCCTTTTCTCCAAGAAAAAGAAGCCACTACAGCAAATTAATGCACTCGCGCGTGCACTTTGCAAGAAAGAATTATAAAAATAAACAGAAAAGATTCTTAGGACCTTATAAACCAAGCAATTAAGATGAAGTGTTCAAGGTGGCGTCAACAAAGTCTAGTCTTCAGTAGAGAACTCTGCGGAAATATAAATATCCATTGCACTCGTTAAACTGCTCATAATGTTTATCGTCTGGGACAACCTAGTACTTAATTTTACCAATGGAATATAGAATGAGGGGTTTTGCCGAGCTGCGAAGCCAGTCATAATGTCCAACTTTATTGCAGCGGAAGTTGTTGGCAGTGCGGCGGAAGTTCCGGCAGCTAAGTGCTCGCAACTCGCATCTCTCGCAGCAGCTGCAACTGATGATGATGAGCAGCTGTGGCACCCGAAAGCAAACGATGCATATTTCATTATTGTTTTTTTTATATTTCAACTGACCATATACACACATCCTTTTTTTGGTTATGTTTAAAAGAGAAATAAATCTAATTAAAAGTTTTTGGGCTACAGAATAAATAGAAAAATTAAGTTTATCAAATATCTAATGAAACAAAATTTAATTTTACGAAGAAAGATGATATTTAAAACATAAAATAAGAGGTAAGTAAATCGGCAAACTTTGGAACAACAAAGGGGGAAAGACACCATTTGAAGATTGACATAAAAAACATTGATTAAGAAAGTCTTTATGAACTTAGGTACTTTCTTAAGCCATCCTAAGATATATTAACAAAATTAAATACAACTTAAAATTACTAACTAACACTACAGGGAATAAAATATAATAAATAATAATTTACAGAAATTTTAATATTAAATTAATTCAATTAATAAAGGCTGTCAATGAATAATCCGTTTATTTAGCTTGTTTTCAATTTTGCAGGAATAACTAAAGGTCCTCCCTTTGGTCCAAATAAAATAAATTTAAAAATATCAACGTCTATAAGATGAATCCCTTAAAGTGCACAATAGATTGTTGCGAACAACTTAAATTTAGTTCCATCGATTTCCGGCTGTCGTTTCGATGCGTTCGACCAATCCTCGGACTCAAGTGGCAGTTGCAACGTGAACTTGATACTGAAAAATTGAACAATGCGGGAAAACTTGCAACGCGTGTGTGTGCTGCTGGCTGAGGAGATTTGCTTGCATAAAAGTTTACAAACAAAAATCAATCGTCTGTGCCAGCGGATTGGCCGCAATGTCACTCGCTTCGTAAGGACATTAGGCAAAAGCTGCCAAGTGCATGTGTTTAAAGTTGGGATTCCCAATGTTTGCGGGTGCATAAGCCGCAAAACTAACCAGGGAACAACTACAATAAAATTCTTATTGTAAAAGGTTTTACTTCTTCGACTTTTTCCGTAGGAAAACCTCTAGTTTCATGGCCAAGTTCAAGTGGAAAAGTACCATAAGTCGCGGGATGCGCAGAGTACTTTGCCACTAAATTGTGACCGACAAGCTTTTGGTAAATAATTTAAGTACGTGTACACTGGGCTTAGGGAAGATGCCCAGGATGGGCGGAGTAAAAAAAAGTTTCGAAAGACTTTGAATGCAAATTTAATTTTGAGTCACAGCATGGCGCATGGAATGGAATTTAAATCAATTGTCCCCGAACTCCGGAGTTCCGGCTGAAGAGCCCGGCAAACACTGCCCCCCCACTGCCTTTCAGTCACAATTCAATTGAAATTTAATTGATTTTACCCAGCAGTTGGGCAAACATAAAACGTCAATGCGGTTGGCCTCGCCAAGCAGGCAGAGAAGGAGCTCCTCATCAAGGGCAATTAATTTCAACCTCAATTATTGTTGTCGATAGCTTAAATTTCGGTTCAAAATATGTTTACCCTTTAAACCCTATTTCATGTATATAATTTCAACAAAAGCAAAATAAATTGACATTGCATTGCCATAAATGAACATCCTTTAACCCTCCCATTGACAGCTTGATGAATTATCAAACGAAAACATAAATTTATAACATGCTTGACATTGCAACATCGAGGTTACACCCAAAACCAAGTCAATACCCAAGGCATTTATTCCGAAATCTTATGCCATAAATTCCCCAGCCCGTTTTAATAATCATTTATTTTTGAATGGCATTTCTCGTAAGCTTTTTGTTTTCTTCAAATACCAAGATACCCCAATGCACACATATAATATTTCCTTTTCTTATGCATTGAGAGACCCGAAATAACTTATTTTATGACCGAAAAGATATATGAACAAATTTAATCAAATGCTTCATCTATAAACTGAAGGAAGTAAAGCAGCTCAAGGCCGTAAAGCTGATGGAAGGAAGAGATTTTGGGCCCAAGAATAAGTCAGAGGGAAGAGCCTTAACCATTTACGACTCAACTAGGCGTGGCGTAATAAAAATCAAGCTTATAGTTTCTGTTCCGGAAAACAATTTCTCGCATTATTCATAAACACATCATTGTCATGTGTATACAATGAAAATCGAAAAAGCTAAAGTTGTAAAAATCTTTTTATAATTCTTTAAGTTTTACAAGAAAGAAAGCGCTTTATATTTAAGTCAGATTTTCGCTTCAATATTAATTGAATTATTACTATTAATTATATCAGTTATAACCCTTTAAATAATATTACCAACTGGTTTCTTGGTTTTAGCCATTTAAGCCTCCCCCCACAGCCAAGAAACCAGCAGGCAGGAAACTGGCGCTAACTTTCCATATCCCCACTAATTAAGACAAGCCGAGAACAGCCAGCGAATGAGCAAATGTTGGCCTGCCAAGTCAAACTTTGGCACGTTGGCAAATGTTTTGGCACACTCGCCTTCTCTGGTGAGCCGTCTAATGAATAATGACGGCCCAGAGGGGCATATTGTAAGAGGTCCTGAAAGGACCAGCCAGGCAGACAGCACTTTGCGCTTAGCGTGCGTGTGCAAATCAAAGGCGTCCTTGAAGGCTGGATAAGTGAACAGAGAGAAAATGTAAGCCTAATTAAAAAAAATAAATAAAAATGAAAAAAAATTAAACAAAATAATATTTGTATATTATAAAGTATTTTTAAAATAGAACTTTAAAGCAAATCTATATTAATCACCGATGTCAAACAATAAATCGTCTTCGAATGGAATATATCAAATTTAATTTACAAAAGTTATTCACGACATTTTAATAAATATTTGGGAGTTTCAAATATCTAAGAACATTGTAAAAGTTAGTGTAAAAACAACAAATATTTTCAGTGAAATTGGTACTTCAAAAATTGTATTAAAATGGGTTTAAAAACTCAACTGCTTTCTAGAGTTCCCCAAATTAACATTATTTATTTTTGGTAAGTTATCAATTACCTAACCTTAAAGTCAGTCAAATTTTGTACAGTGTTCCGTTCACGGATTGAGTAAAGAACACCGAAATATCCTCAGGCATCGACAATTATACAAGCGATTTGAGCCCATTTCTTTCTTCGGGCCAAACTTTTTTCAGTTCTGTTCGCCAAAGTTTGAGCCAATGGGCGTTTTTTTGGGTGGCTTTTGACTTGGCCCGAACCCGGCTTGGGCTCTGCTTTGCTTTTGCATACTTTGCTGAGCACGGCCCAACGCAATTTGTTCGAATGTCCTGTGTGTCACGTTTGCGTCCATTCTGGCCGGCTTTTGTTTGGCACTTTACTGTTTGCTCTTGTACCATTTTTCCGCAGCTGCAGCTCCGCTTTCCACCTTCTTCCCTCTGCATTTTATACGTTCATTGGCTTTGATGTTGTATGGCTGGAAAGTCTAATGAACCCTTTGGCTAAGGCACAGGCACATAAAGCACAAACGAACACAGCCCACATTGAGATAGATAGCGTCCATGTACGCTTTTAATAGTTTCTTTGTCCAAGGTCTCCTCCGCGCAAGATATATATTCGCATCTGCATCCGGCCATCTTGGCGGCACAACACATGGGTGTGTGTGGAGTGTGGGTGTGTGTGGGGAAGGTTCAATGATTTCCCTTTTGCACTTGGAAAAAGATTTCCCCGGAAACTTGAGTTTTAGGCCTTTTATGATCGTTCTGAACGATAAACTAACAAACAAAGCTGTAAACTTATAATCTTTACGGGTTTATTATGTGGTTTATTGGTTGTAAAATTAATAAAGTTTTTCCTTTATTTTCTTTAATTTTTCCATTAAAATTAAGGCGTAAAAAAGGTTTAATCATTTTCTCTACATTAAAATTATTGAGTTTAAATCCTTTTTAATTTTAATGTACTACCTTTTCTCTTGTACAGAGTATATCATAGTCTTTAGATATTTTTAAAGTACCAATTGCCCGTTTTCTTGACTCTTCAACCCTAAGGACCTGACTCAGAAGCACCTTAAGGAGTATGTATAATTTTCAAGTGCTTTTATCCTCGGGTTGACAACATTATCCTCAGAGCTGGGCGTGTCTTAGAACTCGCAGAGTATAGATGTTTCGCAGATGTTTAGTACTATATCTCACATTAATGTATGTATTTCTGGCAACACACTTTTACAAAGAAGACAGTGGGATAAGGAAAAGCAAGCTGGAGAATAAATAAAGTCCTTAATCCCGCTCAGGTAAATGTAAAAAAATTGTTTGTTACGTTCCCTAAAATATATTTAAAAATTTAGAATGTTACTATAAATAATGTTAATTTATATATAATAGAAAATAAGGATATTATTCATTGACGAAAAATATAAAAAAATAAATTATTAGGATATATGTTTTAAAAATGTTTAACAAATTCATTTCTTTCATATGTAAATATCAAACCAAAATTCCTGCTTTAAAGAAAAAGGGAAAATTTTCTCCCAAAAGGACAATTTGTCAATTCTAAGAAAAAAAATCGCGAAATTGAAACTGTATCCAAGTCACGGAAGTGGCGCTTGTTCTCCTAAACCGGCATCAAATCAAGCTGCGCAGTAAATTGCCCCATCGTGTCGGATGTTGGAAGCAAAAAAAAACCTGCCATGGCAAATGAAATTTTAGCTTTATGAACCCGTGAACTGAAGCCTAAGGCAACTGGCTCAAAATGAAAGGCGCGAAGACCATGTTGCTCCAAAGAAAAATTGAAGTTGGAGCAATTAAACTAGTGAAACCAAAGAGAGGAAAAGTGCGTGACAGTAAAGCCTTTAATGCTCTAAGTTTTACTTCCCTTTAAGAGTCAGCTGTGAAATAGAAATTTTAAAAAAATTCTCCATTCTCTTGTAGAATTAATATAATATTCATCTTTCATTACTTAAATTTTTAAATATTTTTTTACTTCATTTAAGCAACCAAACCCACAAACTGTATAGCCTTGTGTGGTGGCTTAAGCTTTACAGATTCCGTCCCTCACATTTGACAAGGGTCCTAGACAATTATTATTCTATACCAGCCGCCAATTAATGAGCTAAAAAGAAAATTGAATTTCATAGGAAACGGCAAACTTAAACATGAGCTTTGCATTCCAAGTAGCCTAAGGATCTGGGAATTTCTTTCAAAATTTCACCCCCAGAAATCGTTCAATATTTAACTCTGGCAAACCATTTATAATTCAATTATGTTGATGTTTTAACAACAGTGAGTGCAAGATATCCTTCTAGGATAGGCAATAGCCGGCGGAAGTTTATAATTACAGGTGGGGAAACCCCTTTCGCCCATCACCATTATCATCGTCAACGTTGCCATTGGCCCAGGGCACGTTTCGTGTCAATAACTTACAATTAGCCCGGGGGGAGGTGAAAGTTGGTAGCTGATTGGCGGGGGCCAAGAGGCGTGACCATTACTAATAGATAATAATGACAGGAGAACGTCAAGTGCTGATGGCACTGTGGTTCAGTGGCCTTCTGTTCGCCTGCTCCTTGAGATGGATGACTAGGTTCAGTGCGCTCTGCATGCCATGCTCGTCATGTATATATTCATCAAGGAGTGCTAAAAATACTGTTGGCCAAAAACTTAATAAATTAAAGCCAAAAATATTCTAGCAAACACGCCACATTGATGGGTCTTTTGCTACTATTCTTGAGCAATAGCTCAGTTTTATTTTTACAGGGGACACCACTTTAATTAATTTCTTTCCTTTCTAGTTTAATTACTCATAGTAAGCCATACTTTTTATACTTTGCTTAAAGCTCCTTGAAGTGGCCATAAAGCCAATGGTCAAGGGGCTTAGGGAAAAGCTGGTGAAAAGAAGGGAAAGAGGAAAATAAAATGGAATAAAATGAACAAAATTAAAAGAGAATTTTAATTATTTTCTAATAAATATTAAAATCTCCCTAAATACAAATTCATAGAAACCAAAGTCACCACTCTTCAATCTTTTATCGTTATCTAAATCCACATAAAACCTTCAAACAATTTAACTACCTTTAAGTAAAGTTTCCAAAATTGAAAACTCTCTAAAAAGGTTCTCACAAAGCCTCTTAACTGAATCCAAAAACCCTTACTCTCACCTCACCCATTCAAGTGTGGTGCTTAGCTAGCCATTTTGACCATTCGTTAAAATTGTGTTGGCAATAAAAATAAATTCAAGTGAAGCGAAAAGTTTTTTATGCGCGTTAACCATTTGGAAATCGAAACCAAAGGCATGGTGGGTGGGCTGAGCAAGTGTGCTCTTACGGCCAAGAAGAGGCATTAAAAGTTCAAAATTCTACTCAAATTTCATTAGAGCTTCTTCTTGGCCCCGAAAGCCACTTCAAAGTTTCCCGACATGCGATTGCGAAGCCGGCATTCCAAGAGAGAGATATATGGATATAGAAGACGCCCCCAAAGAGTCCCTTTTGTCAAGCTTAAAGAGAGGGCGAGAGGGAGGCCCTAGTATGCCACAGCTTATATTTATAATCGCCTTCAACGCCATCGGGCGCACAACATATTGAAATTGTCTCTCTCTGCGGCAGGAGCAGCATCAGCATCAGCATCCCATCGGTTCAATGCACCATGTCGCCTATGCAACGTGATTTTAAAACCCAAACTGGTCTGGCTTTTTGGTCTGGTCAAAGTTGAATGGTCAGCGGCAGCTTAGAGTCAATGCTCAGGGTGGTGTGTGTTTTGCCAGGCGGTTAGCTGGTAATTTAATTGCCAAATGCAAATTCCAAATCTGAATCCGAATTCGAGTCCGAGTTCGAGTCCGAGTCCCCTAAGCCCCGCCATCATAAAAAACACGGCAAGGTGGCACTCACAGCATCCAATTAGGCGCTGCTCCAGGTGCGACAGACTGGCGGCAAGGCATGTTCTCTCTCGAATTAAACAAGGGCCCCATCTTGGTCGTTTAAGAGTCCAGAAAAATGCCTTCAATTTGCATACCGAACAAATTATTGTCACGTTAGTGACTTGAAAAGGGAACACGTCCCCAAAAAAAGGTTCATCTGATGTATGTGATTGTATTTTAAGGAATTCTGGGAAGTGTTTCTTTATTTGAAAGGCTTGGGAATGTGTGAAATATTTGCAGAAAAACTTCATGTAATCTGTCCCTTTTTTTCTGGGTAGATTTTTCTGTAGACATTTTTTGGGAATAAATAGGTATATATTAACAATCTGTTTTGTTCAAACATAAGTTTTGATATAAAAATCAATACGTAGCTTAAATATATCAAAGAAATTAAGTTTTATGTGGAGATTGGCTGCTTTAAAACCTTTTCAATAAGTAAAAATATTGCAACACTTTTGGCCAACATGGCGGATGAGTTATTTTTGAAGTGTGTATGACAATATAAGCGAGTAAGATGCGAAATTATTGTATTCTTTTAAACTTTCTTTTATATTCAATATTTCATTACTTATCAGTATTTATTTTATATGTTTTCCACTGTGACATCACCAATTCCCACACTTCCCACCCATTTCTTGGTCACTTTATGCCAATTAGTGTGTCTCGCTTT
This sequence comes from Drosophila lini, assembly GCA_018905715.1. Taxonomy (NCBI): domain Eukaryota; kingdom Metazoa; phylum Arthropoda; class Insecta; order Diptera; family Drosophilidae; genus Drosophila; species Drosophila lini. The sequence goes on from JAEIIL010016249.1 coordinate 9,133, forward strand.
CGTAATTATTATTATTATTGGACAACATGCGGCGCTTGGGCGACACAGTCAATAACTGATTGTCAATAACGACCTATACACATGTCGCACTGCACATAATTATCCGCATTGATTTTATGAGCACCCCATAAGGGCAGCCCAATATCCCGCATATGAACTAATCTCGATATGGCCAAGGCTTTTTCGCCAAAAAACCACACAAGAGGAAACAAGAAACCACAAACGCAAACTCGTTTCAAGGCGGATGCCGGTTCTGATTAGCCTTGGCAACAAGTTGAGGGCTCTTTTGGGTTTTGCACTTGGCTGCACATCTCTGAGCCAAATAAAAAGCTGAAATAAACATGACAACAATGTGGTGCTAAAAATTGGCAAAAAAAAAAATGGATATAACCATTGTGGCAGGCCAAGAAATTGGAAAGCAAAGAAATTAACATGAAAAACCGAAGGAGGTTAAAGTCGGGGAAGGAAAAAGAAGTTTTTTATTTATAGGGTTTGAAAAAATCAGGGAAACCACAAGAAAGATTAAGATAAAAGTTCACAGAAAATTGCTAAAAATAAAATATAATAAAGCCACATTATTAACCACATTTAAGGAGCTACAGATGTTATTATCTGTTTGATTTAGTCATATCAACCCAAGAATCCTTCACAAAAGCAAATCTAAATCAATTGGTAAAATTTGTGTACCGTACAAATATCAAAATGACCAACAGAGAAAGAGAGATAGAGTGTCTTTGATATTCGAGCCGGAATAGTGGTCAATAAATCGCAACGGGCAGACGAGAGCTCTTTAAAAACAGCTTACAAGGACGTAACGCCGGCACGTCCTGGCTTCTGGCTCCTGACTGCCTCCTGCCACCCCTCTTCCACCTTTGCCAGAGTTGGCTTTAATAATGTTTGTTGGTTGTCTGGACATTGGCAACGATTTAGGCCACAGAGACGCCTCTTTCTGGGGGGTTTCCTATTGAACTGCAAAAACCACCGCCGAATGCAGAAAACAAAGCTTAAAAGTAAGAGATTTATTTTCTTTTGAAAACAGTAAATGGTTTAAGGTAAAAATAGCAAAGAATCCCTTTTGGGCTACGCCTCGTGCCTGCGCCATATGGCAAAGCCATAAAATTAATTCATTTCTTTTCGCTTAATTGAATTTTCTTGTATTAAGACCTTGAATGAACTAAGAGGCTTTTGTGGAAATCTTTTTTTGTAGCAGTTTGGGGGAGAATTCTACAAGGCTGTGTTAGTTATTATTGACACATATTATTTTTGTAAAATAGTAGGCTTTTAGTTTATCTTCAACTACATTTACAAGCAGAACTCTTTTTACATAACATTTCTAACCAGTTGTAGTTACAAACAACAATCACAAAAATGTCCGAAAAGGTAAGAATAATGTTTGTTAATATACAAGAAAATATTTTCTCTTTCTTTTTGATATTTTAGAAACCCCAATTCAAGTTTCCTATGCACAATGTGCACTTTAACAAAACCTTGGGAATAGTGAAAAATGCCTGCTTGCTTTCCCTGTTGGCTCCAACTATTATGTACATGTTCTACAATGCACCTCATCAAAGGAAGTACAGGAACTTCTATTCGACCTATGACCCCATCGATGCCTTTGACCGGATGATGAACGGTGGCTATATCGACTCTTTTCCACCCGGCAGTGGTCCCAAGCCTAAGAAGGACAAAAAGGATAAAAAGAAGAAGTAAACATAGGAATTAATTGCAAAAATCAAAAAATATACATGATCAACACTGGAAAGGAGATCTTACACGAATTTGAGTTCTAAGAAATGACCACACTTAACAATCAAGAGACATAGATTATCTGGAGCATTGCAAACTTTCTGGATAGCTATCTAAATCCATTTCCCACACTTTAATATCATTTTAAATTGCACAACTTTCGAACTTTTGGACTTCGATAAGGAATATAAATTCGAAAAGCACAAAACTCTCCCTGTGACAACTATAAACATTGAATATAAATAAATTGGAGCATTGCAAACTATATAACTATTTTTTTAAATGTCAGTGGGTACTACAATTTATATAAGAAATTTAAGTACTTAAAATCATGAAATTAAAATTTGTAGAGACCAACATACTACAAAGGTTAAAAATATAAATTTTCGGAGTTGTTTAAGAAATCATTGGAGTTTTTAAAAATTTTTGCCAATAATTTGGCTCAAATATTGTTAATTGCAAATTCAAATTTAGACTGAATTTGGTATTGACCTTACAACATACTTATTACAAACCAATTCTAAGAGAACTAAGATTTTCCAGCTTTAAAAAATATTTAGAAAATCTTCCAACTGAATTATTCCGCCCTATAATTTTCTCTAATCCACAGCAATTCGCAAACTTGTCAATAATTTGTAGCATACTCTCTCGAGCGCATCGAGCAACTTTTTGGGCGATTTAGCCACAGTTAACCAGAGCCCAACAGGATATACATGTGTGGAAGGGGCATGGCAAGCGGAAACACCGCCAAACATGTTGGCTGAAAGTTTTCAAATCAAGCCACAAGCCTGGGTGCCAGATGAAGGGCGGCTACTGTTACCCGATGTGGCTGACAGGCTGCGACAAACTCGTAGACAGTATCGAAAATGAAACTTTCTTCGTGGCAGGAGGCAACAACAAGGGTCTCAAATAATGCAAGAAATGCATAAAATTTCAATAAACTTTTGTCATGTTAACGAAAAGAGCTTCGCGGTTGCGTTTGTAAAGACACGGAAAGAAATTGTGAGATATAACAATGAAAATAATAATATTAATAAAAAAGAAAATAGTTTCACAGAACACTTTTAATACCATTTTAAGACCAACTTAAAATTCATTAAAAATATATATGTAAATCCTTTTCAAAACCATTTCTCCCTCTGCACAGTAGCTTGGTATGAGAATCCTTGTATTGGAAATGCAGCGTCAGTGAAACGGAGAAATTTATTGCAGGCCGTGTCGACATCTTACACTGTCAGGCTGCAAACAGAGGAAATATTTTTTGGGAGAGTGGTTAGGGTCTGTACCAAGCTGAATTCCTCAAGGCCAAGGACTATTTATGCACTGGGCAAAGCCTCTAATTATCCACTTTCAAAATAAGCCCCCGAAAATGTTGTTCATCCGAACTTGTCTTCTCAGAGAACATGAGAGAACTTTTAGCATTTTGAACTTAAGCTGCTTACCCTCGCTGGCCGGCAATTTTTTAGCAAACATCAGCCGAGCTGAAAAGTCCTTCGCTCCTTGCGCCTCTTGACTGCTGCTGCTGCTGCTGCACTTGCCGACCTCCTGGACAGGATTCGCCCACTCGATCCCAGGATGCCAGAACGTGCCCGGCGTATAGAACACCTTCAGACAGCAGACCGCAAGTGCTGCAAAATGTTTCTCGACAGCAGCCACAACAGCCATCAAATGGACGCGGAGAGATTTTAAAGTCCCTAAAGGAGTACGCTTTAAAATTATATTTTTTATGTAACTTAAGAGATTAGAAGGGGAGCTAAATGTGAGAATTCAATTCATGTTTTTATGTTGTATTTTATAGGAATCAAAATTAAAAATTCCCTTTCAACTTATCTAAAATAATCTTACGAGATTAACTCATACAAATTACCAAAGAATTATCTTCAAGAATTATATTCTTCTAACAAAAGTATAATTTAAAAAACAAACACCAACCAATATTGCCACAGATTTATCTACCCAAGTACAGTATATAAAATGAAGTACTCCTTAAAATATTCCAGATTTATTCGATAGCAAAAATACCCTTGAAATTGTAAGGTGCTTTTGGAGTACTTAAAAAAATTTGTCTGAGCTTTAGTGGCCACAATCGACCCACAGTTCCAGTGCTGCGGCTATTTTGCATTTTCCTGCCACCTGCCCACGTAAACAGAAATGTTTTTGGACCACGTCTTGCCGCCACCCAAAAAGTATGTCGGCGATTTTTTCTCCTACTTTTTGCAAAGGCAAGACAACATTTTTATAGCTGCTCCGGGGGGGGGGGTCGGAGAAAAATGGGCATGTTAAGTGTTGTTTGCCATTTCTTTTATACTATTCTACCGTTTTTTCGGTTCCAGCTTTTACACGTGTTTAACTTGGGCAAGATCTTTTTTTTTTAAGACTTTCTAGGTGGTGACCCTTTTGCTAGGCCACATAGTTTGAGCCGTGTTTTGCTTAGATATTTCTTATTTTTTTGGGGGTTAAAGAAGTTGGATTTTATGTATGTTAAGCTGATATTTTCATTAAATATTTTTAAGTAACAAAAATTAAAGAGAGTGTTCTAGAATTTAAGTTAGAATTTATCAAGACTCTGTTGCATCTTTATTATTTATCTTTCTGCCCCAAATTTATACATTTTTTCCTGGCTTCTAGATTCAACCGATTGCAAGGCTTCTCTGGTATCTATGCCAGCTCATAAAATTACATTCTGTGCATAGAAAATGTGTTTTTGCTGAACCCCAAAAACATGGCTGAGAATGTTTTATGACCAGACATAGTTGTGTCTTTTTTTTGTATCTAAAAGTAAATACATTTTTACGAGCTCTGCTCCGGAGCTATCCCGAAGCCTGCATTTAGCCTGAGGTCCTGGAGGCAGAAGTAATTGCATAATTGGCACTTGGCGTGTCTTCGACTTACACAGCTCATTAAACCCTTGTTGTGGCCGGGATGCAAAGTTTGACAAATTGCCGGGAGGCAAGGCGGGAATCAACCAAATGATGGCCCAATTGGACGCCTCCTAAGCGACCAACCTAGTCCCTGACGGCAGGGTTCGATAAATCAAGCTGGCGAAAAGGATTTGTGCACTGACTTGAATTTGATGCATTTAATGGGCGGTTGGCGTCACGAAGGATCGAACCAGAGCCTTGTGGTGGGAGGTGGTCCGTTGGCCATTCGGGTCGTTTTGGCAAATTGCAGTTTGGCAGCTCGCAAGTTACACATCACGAAAGCGTAGCCAGGCTGGGCGCCAAAAAGCAGACAACATTTTGCATTATCCTCTGGAAATATTTATGAGGCAGGCGGCAAAATGCCGAAGGCATTGATTTATTTGCGGAAAATCGTTTATTAGAGCCAGTCCCTTCAAGGCAGGGACTGGCCCCCAAACAAGGCTCACAAATGAACACGCAAAATGCTGATGAGTGAAGCCCCTCCATATCGAACAATTGAACTTTCTGATTGAGTTGAGCATTGCAAGGGGGAAAAAGGCGGAATTACGATGAATATTGCACAATGCTGGCACATTTGTCAGGTCTTAAGTGGGTTGACGAGCAGGCAGGCGAAATTGCACTTGAAGGATTCACAGAAAATTGGACCAGACCCAGTCGCTGCAATATGGAGGGAGAATTCTATAGCCTTGTTGCTAGTTAAAAGCCTTTAGGAGAAGTTGAGTTGAATGCGCTTATGATGGATTTTTAAATTCGAAAATACTGGGAGAATACAGGAAAGGTAAATTAAATAAAATCTCTAGAAAGGGAAATTAATATTTTTTTAAAATCACAAAAAATATGTTTCATAAAATACCCCATTAGCAACATCTTAACCACATTTTTAAGCTCTCAATTATCCCGGCTTAAAGCCCACCGATTTCACCCTACTATAAATCGCAACTGTCTGCCAATCTTTGGAATTTTCCTGTTTTATTTCAAAAGAGAACAATAGCTCATACTATCTTTATAACAAGCAAGTCTGCCCTGCGAATGCCTTTACAGAAACCAGTATAAATGCAGGCCACACATTCCATACAATGTAGCCCCATGCCTTTTTATTTATTTATTTTTATTTTTTTTTTTTCACTTCACTTTTTTTTTTTTAATTACGGTCGCGCTGACAGGAGCACCGCAGTGACAAAAACAACATCAGGAGCAACTGCCAGATAATTTCAGTAGCGCCAAGTTGCCTTTCAGTGTCGCCGCAGCTGCTGTCGACCTTTGGGAAGTGATTGCAGCCGTGACAACTTAATTTAAAAAAAAAAAAGCGAACTATCGTCCAATTCCTGCACAATCTGGGAGACTTTAATTCGGTTAACCCCAGTCCAGTAGTGGCAATACAAATGACTGTTGTTTTTTTACTGCTTTTGGTCAACCATTGTTGCTGGCAGGGAGGGCGTTAATAATGCCACACGTCGAGGTGAACAACTGCAGCGATGCATAGTTGATGGGACAGATTGGTCATGCACAAGGAATTAAAATGTAATGTTAGAAAAAAAATATATATTTCAAAAAAAGGGAATAACAATTTAAAAATTTAACATATCTAGATATAAGTTTTCTTACAAATTTCCATATTTTATAAGCAAAAGTCAAGACACTTTGCTTTTGTTTATGTTTTAAACATTAATAAGAATATTACCAAGGAAAATATAATGGTTTAGAGGATTATATCTAAGCATAAAAATCTATTAAATACATATTTATAAAAAATGTAACCTCTCAGTGTTCCTATTCCAAGAGTTTAAAACAATGGCAACATATTCAACCCCCTGTCCAGACCCCTCCAATTCCGCCTTGTATACACCCCACATTCCAGCGAAACGCTCTCTCAGCCGTGTTTATGCGATTTAACAGATTGAAAAACAAGTCGATAAACGAAAAATGAAAAAAGTAAACCGAAACCAAACCCAAAAAATGCTGAGGACTGAAAAAAAAAGTAAAACAAACGGGATTTATGGGATTTGTGGCGAAATGCAGCTGGAGCTCTATTTTACATGTTTTTTTTTATAACATATTTGTTTCGTGTTTTTTCCCTTAGGCAGGGGAGAATTGCATATCAAGACTTAAACAAAGAAAAAAGTTGTACGATTTATAGAAAAGAAAAAGTTGCAGAAATTATAAGATGCTTGTCTTTACAAACAAAAAAGTATTTTAAGA
>JAEIIL010016260.1:0-10729 GCA_018905715.1 Drosophila lini
AATAAATATGAAGTTTTTTTTAACTATATGCTTAAAATTTTATATATATATTTTTTTAATTTATATAATTTTATAAATAAAAAAGTCTAAAGTGTATATTAACAAATAACCAAATTTCCCCCCTCGTTGCAGTTGTAAACTTTGTTGGCTTTGCCATTGCGGTGATCGCCAATGTGTTGCTGTTGATCGGCACCCTTAAGGTGAGTTCACACCCGGCCCACCAGATAACCCTTACTGATTCACCACTGTGTTCCCTGTTCCCTTCTTAATCATCTTCCAGGAAAAGCGAGTGCTGCTCCTGGGCTGGCTTATCTTTGCCCTGATTGAAGCCATTGGTTTTCCCTTTGCCATTTTCGGTGTGATCTTCCACTATGGAGGCTACCGTGAGGCCACCGGTTTCAATAATATTTTCGGGGCCCTGCTGGTGTACATAATATCAATCTGTGAGTTTAAATAGTTATTTTGTAATGTACTGTTTTTAGAATTAATCCTCCCTTTTTCTTATAGTAATTGTTGCCTTCTGCGCCCGCCTTATATACTCGCACTACGTCCAGCTGAAGAACCGCGAGTCGAGCAGTCCCCGCACCACAAATGTGGTTTAGACTCGTTTAAACTTAACTTAAGCTTGGCAATAAATAATACGCTTTTGTATTTTGATTGCAGTTTAGTCTCTCTTCTTATTCACATCGGGAACATCCGCAACTATCAACAGTTAGATACATGGGTTATGGTTATATTATAGTTATACATATACAATGACAGGGCGCTAGTCCTCCTCAAAACACACAACAGTTAAAACGATCGATCACACTACGGACATTTCTATCTATATAGCTAGCTATCATACTATCGGCATCCGGCTCCACATCTCCACATCCTTCCTCATCCTTCTTACACATAAAATGGAAAGTTGGTCTTCTTATTGTTGTTGGTGCTTTGTTGTTGCGTCTGCTGCATGAAGCTCGTCTCGGCATTTTGGCTGCTCAGCTTGGCCTGCACGGCGGCCAGGATGCGTGATGGCTGCTGGCCCGCCTCCAAGGCAGATTCCATGCCCAGATTCAGGTTCAGCTTGAGCTCGAATTGGGATCCATTTGCTTGGATCTGCGACTGCGTGGGCGGCCGTTGGACGGCAACCGGTTTTCATCTGGGCGTGGTAATGCTGGGCAGCTTCTCCAGGAAGTCATTGGCCAGCACCTCCTCGATCTCCTGCAGGCAATTGGCCACATCCTGTTCCGTGTCGGCAAAGTTCCGGGGCTGCGGGCAATTGAAGCCCAATGTGGAGAAGAAGGCGTACAGTTCCTGCAGGGATTGCAGTTGCTGGAAGTGCAGCATCAGATGGCGATTGCTGGGACGTTGCAAGAGCTGAAGGATATACCAAGAGATTAATCAAAAGAAGATGAAACATTAGACAGATCAACTTACCGGCGACTGACTCGTGTATTTCATGTCCATCAATCTCACCAACCTCCTCACATGCGGCACATAGAGAGCACTGGGCAGCATGGCCAGGTTCTCCAGGCTGCCATTGGGCAGTCTCACCTCCTCCTCGTGCACATCAAACTCGGTGCCCACAAAGGCCCAGCGATACATCTGGAAATGCGGCAATTTGGTGGCCGGCAAAACGCATCCTAATTCTAGAAGCTTGCAAGCCTCCAGCTGTACGGAGCGCCAGTGCTGCATGGGAGTCTGGGAGCTGTAGCCATTGCTGGCTGTCGAGGCGGAGGACCAGGAGACATCAATGCCCGAGGGCATGCGCATTTGTTGGCTGCAAAAATGTACAGATTTTAGAGATCAAACTTTTTATATTTCATGTAAGAATAAACTTACTTTCTCTCCTCGCTCTCCGACTTGAGTTCCTGTTCCATTTGCAGGAACACCTGCACCATTTCGGCAATGATGATGGGCCACAGCGAGGTGACATGGTCGGGCGACATGCGCAGCAGGAGCACACGGAAGCAAAGGAAAACGGCAGCCTGAACGGAGGGACCCATGGGAACCAGTCGTAAACTGTTGGCCAGTTGCTCTGTTGGAAAACAGAAGAAGTTATAGCTTTCAAATCCCCAAAGGTCCTCTAAGGTTCTACTGAATGAACAGCTAAAGCTTTAAGAATTCTGCGTAAGAGCGATTATTTGAGGTACTTCCTGAATGAATGCTTCTTATCGTAAGTATTTATATATAACAAATATATTTAAATATTAAATATTGAATGGAATTCAAACCCCCGAGACTCACCCTGTATATCCGGCATGTACTTGTTGTGCTGATCAAACTCGCTGCAGTAGATAACAAAGGCCAGACGCTTGAGCAGCATGGCCCGCTGCTCGTACTCCTGGTCGCGCGATGTAAAGATGTTTAGGCTGCCCGCCTGCGAAAGCGAGACGCGGGTCATAAGCTCCCGGAATGTGGTATTGTCGTACGTCATCAGGCTATCCATAATCATGCGCCAGAAGGGCAGGCATGAGAGATGCATCTGGAAGAAGGCATTGTCCAGCAGGAGGTCCAGCATATCCTTGCGCCAGGCCTTTCTCGTGTACTGATACCCACTCAGGCTGGCCAAGAGCGCCGAGCAGGCGTAGAAGAAGGGCACATTTCGGGCTGTGTGATTCTTCAAATACGGAGTTATATTGTACAGCAGTGGGGTCACTATATTGACCACTTTGTCCTTCTCCTGGGAGCCATACGCCACGTCCAGTAGGTTTGAGAGTATGGCTGCCAGGACACTCTGTGCCTGCAGGGAATACTGCTGCAAGCCACCGCCGCCCACGCTGTTGTCCTTGGCCAGGCCGTCGGTGTCCTCCTTAACAGCCAGATTACGACGCAGCCAGGTGGTCTGCTCCAGGCAGGAGCCAGCCACACTGGACAGCGAGTCCACCAGGCGCGAGGTAACATCGTGCAGCTCCCTCACCTCCTTCTTGTCCTGGAAGGGCATCTGCGGGCAACGCTGAACAAATTCATTGAGCAGCATCAGCAGAGCAAACTGTGCAGGAGGCGTCAGATTCAAGCCATCCCGGATGAGGGCCAGCAGTGAGCTCCAGGCATCGGCCAGCTGGGGAGCCGGGGCAGATCGCATGTAGAAGTAGAATAGCTCCAGCGAGCTTACCTCGATGCTGAGCTGGGCAGGTGGCCGGTGGATGGGCGGCGGTGAGCGTACCACTTGGTGCAGGGTCATAACAAACGAGTCCATGGGCATCACCCGGATGCTGGACACCAAAGAAACGAGAGAGAGCTGGGCGGGACAAGCCTGCAAAGTGGAGTTCCGCTGGAACTGCTCCGAGATGCTTAATCCACTCATATTTGCAGCCACCCCGCGCTGCTGCCAGGTGACGGCAACGGCGGCCAGGAAATTGCAGCCATGATGCAGCGAAACCGGCGACAGGAACTCCAAGAGCTGCTGACGCACTGGCCTAAGCTGTCCCAGTTCGCTGTCCCAAATGGCAGCCACACTGCTCATAATCCTTGGCAAATGCGAGAGGACGGCATTTCGCGCGGCCTGCAACTGGGGATTCCTAGGCGCCGGCACTGACGCTCCAGAAGATTCGCTGGCCGAGAGGAAGGAGTGCACAATGCTGTTGAGCAACTGCCCAGTGCTGGAGCTCTGCGCCGAGGAGCTGGTCTGGGGATAGGCTTGGTTAAACAGGTGCGAGAGCGCCGTCTGCTGTGTGTTGTCCAGCAGGCAGTAGTGACAGAGTATAGTCAAAGCCTCCAGCTGGGAGACCACGTAGTCCGGCGGAAAGTGTCGCTGCTGCGGGAGTGGCATCTTGGCCAGGCGATCCAAATTGCTGCACAGCTGGTGGACCACACTGATCACTATATTGGTGAGGGAACCAAAGGAGAAGCAGTTCAGAGAGGAGGTCACCAAATCCGTCCAGTTGCGGTGCAAATGACGCAGTAGCTCCTGCTGCAGGGCACCCAAAACGGCGGCCAGGAACATGGGCTGTTGGCTGATCAGGCAATTCGGCAGATACTTGACATTGGCTGCCGCCGATCCCTCCGTGAGGCGGGTGGGTGAGGCATTGCCTGCGGTATCCTCTCCCCCTGTTGGGGGAGTCTCCTGCCGCACCTGATGCACCTCATGCTCCAGGCGGATAACAGCTAAAAGCAGGCGGAGTAACTGCAGCTGGAAGCAGTCGGCATGCAGCTGGTCATCCTGCGGATCATTGAAGCTCAGGACCTGCTCTGCATAGCTGGCGTTGGCCCTGCTGCGTCCATAGCTGCACACAGAGCTATTGAGGCAGTGCAGCATCACCTTCTGCAGCTTGGCGCGGGCTAGCAGGTCGGCTATGTAACGGGCCAGCCCTGTGCCCATGCCCTTCACTATCTCTATCAGCTCGGAGCAGATGACAGTCAGCAGTTCAATGCTTTCTAGTTGGATCCTCCTGTTGTTTACAATGTCCTGCAGGGTGGGAGGTTGCCGCTGGGCATCCAGGGATTCCCTCTGGAAGTAACCACGCGCATAAAACAGGCACAGAGTGACCACTAGCTCCAGTTGCATGCAACCCCTATAAGCCTGGGCATACTCCGAGCTTCCCACGCTGCCATCAAATCCCTTGCCGGAGATGCTCTTGCGATGGCGCACCAGCAGCTGCTTGAGGCTGCCACTGGAGAAGGAAGTGGTGATGGAGAGGCAGAGAAAAGTGCGACGATCGCAGCAGATAATGTTGCGTAGCGTCTGCAGGGCATACAAAGTCTGGCGAGTGTCATAGATGGCCAGGTACAACAGCAAGTGGTTGTGGTACAGGTGAGCGGCATCGGTGAGGGAGTGGCTGCTCTTCAGGGAGCTGCGCAGGCTAGAGGTTTGATCCTCCGCCGCCGCTGCTGCAGCAGCAGCTGCTGCCGCATTATTCTGCCGCAAAATCTCCACATTTTGCTTGCCCTTCTCCAGGGTTTTCTGCATATCCGGCTGCAGTTTGCTGGTCTCTAAGCTTAGGTTACGACGTTTATCCTCCACATTGATGGTGGACTCTGGTTCCTCCGATTCCTCCTCAAGCTCTGGCTGTTCTACATGCGAGCCACTAAGATTGCTATCCGTGGAGGTCTTGGAAATGCAGCTTAGGCGCTTCTTCTCACCCGCAATCAAAAGCTTCTTGCGCTTGCCCAGCTTCTTGTCCTCCCGGAAATACTCATCCGCAGGCAAGGCCTCCGCTTGAAGGTCAGGAGTGCTCTGCTGCTCTGGCTCCAGCGAGTTGAGACTGGCCTCGCCGGGGGTCTTCTCCCTGGTCAGGCGGTAGGTCTTGCGGCTCTTGATCTTCTCGTGCTGGGTCAGGGCCTCGGTGACCCTTTCACAATCCCCGACAAAGCGCTTGACATCGTCACTGATCCCAGCACTCGAGCTCACCGTGAGGCTGTCCTCCTTCTCCAGACTGGTCTCCCGCAGCTCCGAGTCCGACTCAAAGTCGCTGCTGTCCGAGTTGTCTGTGATATCCTGGTCAAAGTGGAGACTCTGGTCGGCTGGCTGGGCTCCTGCTGTCTGCTCCTGCGAGGGCTGCTCGCTCTCGTCCATGGCACAGGCCAGCTTCTGCTCCAGCGGCGTCTCCTTGTGGGGTATCTCAATCCGCGGCTCCTCTAGATCCGTTTCATCATCGAAATCATTGGCATTCTCCAGCGGATTAATAATCAGTCCAATGGTGTTGACATCCTGGGCCACCTCGCTGCTGTTGCTAGCCACTGCTAAGGCTGTGGCCTTGTAGTTCACGAAATTAGAAACCTTGTTGGCCTTGCCGCCGCTTAGGGTCACTCCAAAGATCTTTTTGGGAAAGTTTCGAATAGGGCTCTTCTTCTTACCCCCGCTGGTGGTCTCCATGTGATGGTACTTAACATTGCCCTGTTCCGAGCTGATGGCATACACATCGCGCTCAAAGGCGGGCGTGACTTCTGCTTCAGCTTCGCGGTACAGCTGCTGCATGTGGACAATGCCCACGCGCTTGGAGCTGGCAGAGAGCAGGATCTTGTAGAGCGGCTTGGTTACCCGGGCGAGATCTCCACGCAGCAACGAAGCCTGCAGCCAGTTGGTCACAAACGTACGCTCCGACATGTAATGGGGCAGCGCCAAGGTGTCCAGCACCTTAAGGAGGGTCTTCTCAAATCCCCTCGTTGGCTGCTTGGCTCTGCCTAGGTGCCACAGCAGTTCAAACTTCTTGAAGCTCCGCGCCTGGCTCTCACGCAGCCTCTCCGTTGATTCCGTGGGGCACAGCAGTTGGGCATCTGCCAGGCGTTCCATTTGGTAACTGCGCAGGGCTGTCCTCCCCAAAACAGGCGGTTGAATTTGCAAAAGATGCTGTGCCTGCATCCTATTACCAATTACTGTCTCCACCAGGCCACTCTCCAGGCAACTGTGCAGCTGATGGAGAAGCGCTGCAATCTGGGCTGGATCTATGCCGGCAGCTCCTAGGTAATCCCACAGGATGGAGCTCACCAGCTGGAAGACGCGTGTGTGTTGTTCCATGTAGCTGACATGGCCGAACTTGAGCAGGGGTAGCATCACCACAAATGTGACACCGGGGCTGGTTGTGTGCTCGATTTGGGAGCGCAGAAGGCTGAAAGGGGTGTTTAAGAAGGGATTAACTTCAGATGATATATATTTACATATATAACTCACCTGATCAAATCGAAAAGCGTGGTTATAGCCGACACCTGTAGCTCTTTGTCGCTCTGAGCAAAACAGGCCACCAAACAGAGGACCTTCAGCCAGTTGGGTAATTCCGGCTCTGAAAGGGGTTTAAACAAAAAACCAAAAAAATTAATCACTGACAAAAAATAATCCCTGAATCAGCTACAAGCTAAGGGAAAGTAATCCCCTGAATCATAGGAACCAGGAAGGGAACACTTCACTTATGGTTTTACCTCAAGTTTCTTTGGAAACTTTTCACTATGACAGCTATAATTAAACAATTACTCACCATTCCTGTCCAGCACTATGTGCTTATTGCAATTGGGAAACGTGGACATCTCCACCAGCAAAGTAGCCGCGAGTTTGACAGCTCCTCGAAGGGATAAGCTCAGCTGTAGCTCAGACAATTGCTGGACACTGCGCTGCGTTTGTCCATCGATGAGCAGACTCTGTTGCTTGTCCTCCTGCGCCTCGCTGTCGCTGCTCAGCTCACTGGCACTGGCGGGCAGGGGCAGGGAACGATTAAGCAACCTCTGCAGCTGCTTGGAACGTGGAACAATGTCCACGCGAAGCAGGTTAAACAAGCGTTCGATTTGTGACTCTCTTTCGGCGCACTCATGCTCTAGGACTTGCTCGGCCAGGAACAGATTGGAGGTGTGACTGGTGCTGGTGGTTCTTTGCACTTGAACCCTCACCGCGCATTCCTTGGGCTCTGCTTGGATTTGGAGTAACTTCCTGGCCAGGTAAACCTCAAAGAAGATCTCATACTGGCGTATGCACTTCTCCAGAATGGAGAAACCACGCTGCTGGGTGGCCCGACTCTCCTCGTCCAACTGGAACTGAGGAGATTGATCCGGGGGAGCACTCTTGGGTTCCTCAAAGCTAGGACCATCGCCGGCATCAGTGGTGGCATTGGACTGGACCAGGACAATGTCCTTTGGTCGCTGCTTCTTGGGACTGCGTATAAAGGGCACCTTGGCCTTGGCCTTGAGCTTTTTAATGCTCCGAGGAGTGTCCAGATCTGAGGAGGATTGTGGGGTATCCGAGGCGCTAATCTGTAAATTAATAATATATAAAATTATAAAGAAAACCTTGAACTCTTAGCCTTGAAGGTAACTCACATCCTTGTCCAACTCGGACAGCCTGGATATGGACTTGGCCTTCTTCTTGTTGGGACTATGACGACCCACACTCTGATTGGAGGCCGAGCGTCGGATGAGCTCCTCATCATTGTTGGCATCAGTGCCGTGGAGCGAGTTCTCCGCAAATTGATTTAGCCGCGAGTCCGACTTGCTTTTCTCCAGGGAACTGCTGGGCGCCTCCACTTTCTGGTTTACCGAATTCACGGTGATCTTCTCGTCCGACGAGGAGCCACTACCACCATTCTGCTCTATCAGCTTGTTCAGTTTTATGGGACTTCTACAAAGAAATACAGAGAGATAAGTGAGGGTTTCAAGTAATGTCTTTGTTTTCCAGCTTACGTTATCATGGGTTGGACCCTGGAAACAATCTTCATGCAGAGCTTGAGCGAGGCCGTAATCTCGCTGCTGCTCACGCGATCCATGTGGAGGGAGAGCAGCTGGGTGATGGCCAGAAAGACCTTGGGCAGGTACACCCTAGTGGTCTCTGTGTACATCTCCAGGGAAACCGTTTCCAAAAGGAATTCGGTTAGGATGCAGATTTCCAGGACACAGGGATCCCCGGAACCCACTTCGCAGGCATATTTTCCAGAGGATTCAGTGGCCTGAGACTTCTCCTTCGAGGAGTTGGCCTGCAGGCAGGCTCTTTCAAACATATTAGTCATGTAGCTCCAGATGTACGCCGGATCAAATGTGGCAAACAGCAGGTTGGCGGACTTCAAGGCTTCCGCATTCCCACTGGAGATGTACATGGCGCGCATGATGTCATGAAGGACATAGTCTAGAACGGCACTGCCTATCTCCGCCTTGTCCAGGAGGGAGAGCATGATCCTGTACGGTTTCAGGTCCATGGGTGAGCAATCCAGGCTCAGTCGCAGGGTGGTGATTAAAGCTCGTATAAGGATGTGCCGCGAGTGCTTTACAAAGTAGGGTTCCAGCTCCGGCTCCTCCTCCTGGGCATTGGAGGTGTCCAGTGAAAGGGTATCATAGGTGGGCGAGTTCTTGGCTACCTCGCTGCCCAGCAACCAACTGAAGAGTCGCCTATTTAGCGACATATCCCTTCGCAAGATGGTATTCAGCCCATTGGTGACCAGCTTCACCAGATCATCCTTGCCAAGCAAAGCCGTGTGCATGGGAAAGCCCAGCAGCAGGAACTCCAAAGTGTTGCGCTGCACCAGAATCAAAGAGTCATTCAGGCAGGCGCACAACGCCGACATCATAATCTCCCTGTTGTGGCCCATGATGTAGATCTGCTCCTGCATGTCAAGACGCTTGTTGAAGTGCTCCAGCAGGTAGGTGATGGCCGGCAGCCTTATGGCCGCATTGTTGGCCACCGATTCCCACAGCACCGTGTAAAAGTGCATGGGATTCACGGCATTGCACACTTGCTTCAGCAGAGAACTAATCCTTTCAAAGTGATCCAGGCCACAGTCGTAGCCGGGCAGGACGCCATTGAGGAACCCGCTCAAGGCTGGCCTCAGCTTATCGCCCAGCGGCACAAAGTAGTTCTCGTAGATGGCCAGCAAGGCGGGCCTCACGTTCATGGCGGCATAGCCCAGCAGCGGGAACAGCCCGGCACTAAAAGGAGTAATTAAACAAATGCGAGATTAGGCTGGCTTTATCTCTGAATTTCGGAGGCCACTGACCTGTATATGAACTCGGTGGCCAGACGCTCCGGCCCTGTCTTGCTAAAAATCACCGAGTAGGTCTCCAAGGCCTTGAGATGTACCCCGGAGGGCAGCGCGGGATGCATGCATTGGGCCAGCCGCTTGGCTATCTTCAGACGACGTGGTATGACCTGGTACTGCGTATTGCTTGATATGGCCTGAGGCCACAAGCAGGAAGAGAGATAAGGTAGAGATGCAGTGAGTCATCTGGCTCCAGCTTCGAAGAGGAGTTATATACCTTGCTGAGCTTGCCCAAAGCCGATATCAAATCCGCCCACTCGCTGGAGTACTCGAAATTGCGCAGCGCCTTGTCTATGTTGGTCATGTAGGTGCGGTACTTGGCCTCCGCCATGAGCTTCTGCTCCTCGACGAGCGCGTCCGCAGAGGTCTCCATGCTGGGCTCCGATCTCTAGCTACGTGTGTTTGTGAGTGCGAATTGGTGGGAGAAGAGCTCTGCAAATAATCGATAGTTAAACACACTTGTTGCCCTTGGAAGTTGTGTTGGAGCTTGCATATTCGAAAAGTGTGGCAAGTGAAGCACCTGCGAAACACACTCTTTGTTCCCCCAGCACACACTCACACACGGCGCTTCCGCTTAATTGGCAGCGGGTCTGGCAATTAACCCCAGATGTGTGTGTGTGGTTCGTGTTCTATACTTTCCAACTGCAATATCGGCCCAGAAAATAACGTCAGCGACGTTTGTCGTCGCGCGTGGCAGGAGCAGAAAATTGTAAATATGTGAATACTCTCGCTCTCTCTCTCTCTCTCTTTCTACGAAATGCAACGGGAACGGAGAGAGCGATAAGCGACGGAGACCAGCTGATGACGAATATTCTGCTGTTTGCCCTAGGCAGCTGGAAGCGCGGGGTAGAGGGGATGCGCGTGACGGAGACAGACACAGACAAACGCAATTGTTTTGGAGTTTTTCGCGACTTTCCCAGCTCTTTATAACGGTCACCTGCAACCTGCAACTCGCCCCCGCTTACCACAGCGAATATCTGGCGATTTTAACACATTTTACATTGTATAAATATTGCACTTTTGTTTTTGTCTGTGGAATTTACATCTGGCAAATTTTTTTTGGCTGTAACTCCCTAGCGATGGACTCTCGCTATTGATAACCGTGACTTCTTCGCCAGCGATAACTTCGGTGGGGGATATTTCACAACTCACATTAAAATATTTCATTAAATAAACAATTAAAATTTAGAGGGTAAAATCGAAACTTAAATTTCGACAATTTTATCTAAAATAAAATATTTTTGTTTACCAAAATATCCAAATTAACTGCTATTTTGAAAACCAGTCCATGTGAC
>JAEIIL010016280.1:0-13575 GCA_018905715.1 Drosophila lini
TCAGATTTGTGGTTATAAAAATATATATTTGTTTTTAATTTTAATTTTTTTTTATTTTATAATAATATATTTATATATTTAACTATTAAATTTTTAGAAAATTAGAAAGAGATTCGCCCAGTTAAACATTTATTTTGGAAAAATATAAAAATCTCTTTTTTTCTCCTTTTGCTTTAATATTTTAAGTTCAGTGAATTAGCATCTCAGTCTCCATTTCCTATTCCGTCTCGTGCAATTGTGTGTGCGAGTCGATGGCTAAGAAGCCCTGCCACAGCTGCTGGTGATGGTTAACGCTTTTAAGTGCGGCCAAAAGCTAGGGTCTGTGTGTGTAGGTGGCTCGACATCTTGGCCATGTGATAGTGGTGGTGGAAATGCTGCAAATGGCCAACTGCCAACTACCAACAGGCAACGATGGTAAGGGCCATAAGTCAAGGAAATCTGCTCACCAAATGACAAGATTTTCCGTGGCTGAGAGAATGCATAAACAAAGCTCTAACCGGGATTACGTTCCGAGAGGTGTGAGCAGGTTGGCTAATCCCAAAGATGCATTTCGTACAATGAGTTGGCTGAAGGGAATGCGATGAGCAGGAGAAATCAGGGCCTTTCAGCTACTGAAGCTATATTATTAAACATATTTTAAAGCCTGAATATCTTGAAATTTTCAAAGAAACTAACAAATTAATTAATTAATTAAAATTATAATTGGCTATATTCTTATGTAAGCTTTATGTTTAAAGTATCACTTGCGCTAGTTACACTTTACTCATTAAATAGTTCATTAATATTGTCAAAATATTTAAATGTGCCATAAATATTTTAGTTTGCCACAAAATTCCGCCACAAAGTCTGAAATTGATTTATGCTGAATTCATTGGCGCAGCAAAGTATGCAATGGAATCAACGCAAAGAGCAGATGCAGCCACAGAAGGGAAATCGGGAAAATTCCAGCGACAAACCACAAACGATTGTCCAGAGCATTGTTCGATTTTTCACCGCCCCCGGTCCCCTCTTTTCCGGCTCCCTTTTGACCAACTCCCGCTGCCAACTTGTCACGGCAGCCCCTAACAAGCCGCACAAAAGACGTCACCCTGCGACTTGGTCAGCTCTTCATTTGGTCAACTGCTGACAGAGAACCACCACCACCACCACCACCACCAGGAACAGCAACAGCAACCACCAACAACATCAACACAGTTTGGTGGTTTTCCCGACAGCCCGACCACCTCTCCCCCCCTTTTGTTCGCTTCTCCATCCATGGTTAATTAACTTGCCTCGCATCGCGAAAAATTCCTTTGAACGAGTTCCGTTCCCTTGCTTTCCCCTTCGCTGCAACAAAGTTAAACGCTTTGACTTGGCGATGGGAAAAATAAAGAAGGGATTTTACATCTACTAATTTAATTGCTGCGACGTGATATTGAAGGGGCAAAAGGCATTTGAGAAATCTGTGCGACACCGTATCGATTGAAATTCAAAGGAAACCTTAAAGTAATTAAATATCGATTGCCTGGAACAAAAAAAAATGTTCTTTTGGTTACCTTTTAACAGAGTATTTAAGTTTCAGCTTAAAACTATTAACTGCGTTTTGTTGTATCAGATCGTAAATGAAAACAAATCGTAAACAAGGTGACCGGGCATAAGAACACCAAATGGATATCGATTTATTAAATGAAAATATTAATAAAACCTTCAGTTTATATTAAATGGAATATAGAATGTTTCACATAATTTTCTTCCTAAAACTCAAAGTTTTCCCATGCAAAAATATGTCTAATATCGCATTCCTTGCATAAACCAAATTTATCCATCGTTGAAGTAGACATAGAGCTTAATTTGCATTTTGTCTTAAAGTCTACCAGAATAAACTAATTTCCAACGCCAGCACGAAATTGCTGTTGTCTAGATGAGCGAGCTGCATTTAAATTAACTTAATTTTCTGCTCATTTGCAAATGCAAACATTCTTCGTCTTTCCGCTACACACGCGTGCAATTACAGTCGCCCACATAAATATACTCAGCTCAGGCATTTACTTAAGTTCCACAATTTTAATTACAATTTCTGGTAAAAGCAACAAGAACGAGGCCCAGATAAAGTAGGCAGCAAAGAGGGATCACGCCCACTAAAAAGATGGGAGTGTTAAAAAAAAAAAACAGATACAAAAACACGAGAAGCAAGTGCAATAATAAACACAACGACGACAATCAGGGGTAGCGGAAAATGCGGGAGGGGGGTTGGAGGGTAAGAAAAAGGAAAAATTCACACTGCGGAAGCGAAAAATTTTCATTTAAAGCGATAAAAACTTTTATTACCACTACGAAAAATGTGGAAAATGTTTTTGGCCGCCTGGCAGTATGCAACATTTTTACGTAGCCGAATCCTGCAGCTCACGCAAACACTCAAATATTTACACTGCAAAGAATTACCACATAAATCTTTCCTTGGTATCTTTAAATATGTTTTATTACGTATAAAAAGAGAGTTAGTTAAGCGTGTCTGGGATTTATCTTGAACACAAGATAGGATCAACGTAATTGATTTAGTTTTTTAGTAAAATTCCCATAAAATTATTTTTTTCCAGTGCACGGATATCGAAAAGTATAAGAACCAGAAGGAGAGGAGCCATCGGAGTTATCTCCGCCCACAATTTGGCTTGGTTTCCAGCCACTTGTATAATCGATGTATCCATGCCGATGCCTTTCTGCCTACTACGCCCCCAGGTCCACGCCCCCTTCTCCTACTTCTCCTACTTTTCCCTACAGCAGCCCCACCTCTCATACTTCTCAGTAATCCCCCTTTACGCCCCAATGCCCTGGTCCTTTGTGTTGTTTATATTACATTTGTGTGTTGCCTGCTTTTATTGCATTTGCGGCGTGATTTTCTGTTGCGGTGCGAGTAGGCGAAAATGGGTGAGCTTCTGGCAAAAGGGGTACAGGGGACGTTCGGCTTGTGCAAGGAGTTTGCCTCAAAGTGGAGCACTTTTCCCCCAGAAAAGCATAACGAAAGTAGTGCAGGGGGATTAGGCAAGAGAAGAGCACACATTTTAGGCTTATGAGCATTGCCGAAGCATATTTCATGCTCATATTGATTTTTGATAGCAACCAAAAGCCAAACACGAAATGGAAAATGAAAGAGAAAAAGTAAGCCGGAAAACTGCGACAATTCCCCGATGAAAGTGCCATTTCCTCAAAGCAATTGATAAGTTTATTTGCTATTGAATTTGGCCAAGGAATTTCATTTCATGAAACGTAAATATTAAAGTTCAATTTAAATACGGGGATTAAGTGAAACGAAAATATTCATTTCAATATGAAGAAGTAAAAAATCAAAACAAATCTCTAAATTTAATTAGTTTCTCGACAGCTTTTCAATAAAATATATTTATAATAAAATATTTGTGGGCTTTAACTAAGCTAAGCCTTAACTATAAACCAAATTCAATTGCTAGAGATTATTTATGCATTCGGAAAATCAATCAAACAAACAAATGTGGTAACCAATTCCTCGAGTTTCCTCAGTAAGCTGACCAAATTGCATAATTAATGGCTTAAAGCTCAGGTCCTGGACCATTAAGCCAAGCCAAATTGTCAATCAAAGCCATCTCAGCCAGCAAGTGGTCGGAGATACATCGATCAATGACCGATTCACATTCAATTGAACGGCAATGGCAATCATAAACGAAGCAAAACAAACTCAGACCAAACATGTCAAGTGCAACACCAAGTGTATAAATTGCAAAGCTAATACGTTTAAATAAATCTGCAGGCAGTACAGATTGCTTTAATAAATATTCGGGTTTTTTTTTTTCTTCCTACAAAATGTGTTTACCCAGACCCAATGAACAGCAAGAAGGGCAGGCACAATGGGAAACCCGGAGAAAATCAACGACAATTTTCGAAACCTTTTTAAAAGACATTTAGAAAACAAAGAGGCAAAACTACCAGAGCGGATGGCAGCCAAACAATGTTAATGCTAGGTCAGCAGAAAAGGGGGCTAAGAAAAAACTGAAGGAGAGAAGTCCAAAGTCAAAGACGGCGAACACATGGCGTATGCGCAATCTTCTTGTATCGTCCTGAGTGTATGTATGAGGACGACTTCTTTGTGTGAGTGAGCGCGTGCTGACACTTAATCTTCCAGCTGACGCAGATGCAGCCCAGGATATGGCAGTCATATATCTGGGCGGCTTCTCAACTTCCTAGGCAACGGATGTCGCATGTTATCCCCCATCCTGGCTGCTTAAAAGGGAAGGAAAAAAAAGGCAGTGTCACGGGGCAAAAGATATCAGTACAAAGCTAATGCACTAGCCATGGGTTTTGCGTTCTAGGCCAAAGGAAACTGAATGCAAAATGGGTGAATTCAATTGGAAGCTTAAGCAAAGCAAGGACTTACCTATTGTGTGAATATAAATTCACACATATATTAAATTTCTAGGTGCAGTCTAAGGATAGAATAGTATATCTTGAGTCTGATATTTACCATTCAGATAGTTTTAATAAGGTTGATATGTTATATTTCAAATATAAATTCCTTGCTCTTCTAGTTTCACCTTATTTGGGAAACCAATTTCAACCCCCATCGAACCCACACTGCGTATGAGTTATGAAAATCATTTTCGAACATCATCAGCAGCAACTGTGACAGGGAAATGCTCACGAATACTTCAAAGTCAGAAATTGATTTAAGTCAATTAATTAGAACGACCCGTAACAACAATAACAAGAACCCAACTTTGGGGCCACGCCCTCTAACCAACATGTCAGGCATTCCCGCCCCCCTCTTTTTGGCTCATCCTTTTCGAGCCATAACCTCAGAGGGCCACGTCACGTTTGAGCACAGCAAGAAAATGTGCCTAAAATATAGGAGTAATTATGTGAATAGAAAATTAAACAAAAATTGTAAAGAAAATACAGTATTTGTTTTTATGAAATATATTATATTATATAATATATTGTGTTAGATTTATATACTTTAAACCATAATTTTCTCCCTGTGTGGTCCAACATCAGTTGGCCAGCTGCTTTTGGGTGGCCTATGCTTTTCGGGGAAGGGCTTGTTGGGTTGAACAGAAAGACCATGTAATCGTATTAAGCAAACGGAACTGGTAGCTGGCCGAGCACGTGTTTGCCAAGAGTGAAGGGGTGGCCAGGCAGACGGGTGGACAGGTGGCAGGGGTACACAGGGGTACTTAAAGGTAATTGTATTTGTGCACTGCAAACATGGCGTGTTTTATTAACAGAGAGAGAAAGAGCGAGAGTGGAATGTGTTTACTCATATGTCTTGTCAAAGACAAGTTAATTATTTTACCATGTGTAGTTGTGTGTGTGTGTTGTTTATTTTTGGCCATCGATTTTCACACGCTCTATATTACAGCACACACAAAAAGCCGAATTTACATGAGGATTCTGCTGGCTCAATGCCTTGGCATATTGCCGTCCTTATTATAAACTGGGTTCTCTGTTTCTTTGCTTTTTCACGCCCCTAAGCCGCCCTCCTTGTTGTCGGGCTTCAGAGTTTTTCCAAATATTTGCACAATATTTGTCAGAATTAATTAACAATATGAATGAAAAGGGGAGAAAGAGAGAAAACTGTGTCGTCTCAGCATATTTCAACTTTTTTCTTTATACCAGCACTTGTTTACTCGAAAGCGCTTTGCATAAATTGCAGAACACAAGCCGTACAAAAAATGTGCACAATTTAATTAAATTTATGCGAGCAAATTTCTTTGGTCTGGAAAATACCAAAGAAATAAGAGCGAAATTCTTAATAATTATCTAAAAGTTTAAAGATAATAAAGAAAATAAAGAGATAATAAAGAGACAACTATGAAGAGTGATAACTAGAAGTTAAAGGATAAATGAAATAAAGTAAGGACAACAATAGGTCAAAGTCTAGTTTTCTTTTGAAACTTAATTATTTCAAAATGCTAAAATAGTTCAAGAAGATTTATTTATTCAGGGTTTACAGCTATTTAATATTAGTTTTTATTTGATAAATTGTTGCAGAAACAAAGAAATAAAAAATACATTCCAAGCATAAACTTTTATTGCCGAAGAAGGAAACTTCAATAATCATAATAAAACATCAAGTTTGATCTATGAACATTCGTTGTAGGCAATTTATTAATTATCATTTTATTTTGGGCACTTAAAACTAATTTATTCATTATCATTAATACTTTCTATTTTCCTAAAGTAGCTCATAGTGCCTTTCTACCAATTTGCCCCTATAATTCACACTACAATCCATCACTATCCGTTTTTGGTCATTTATCGTCCCAACCTTCCCAGCATTCCTGCTTACCCCGCTGAGGTCTGTCACACTCTCCTGCTCATCATCATGAAGGGCTAACGAAGCAGCCGAAAACCTGCTTATAATTACCCCACCAGATTACACATTGCCTAACAAGGCCCATTCATTAATGTCATCAAATCCTTGAAGGACAGGCAACACCGTCTTCTCCAGCAAATCTGCAACATTATGTCAACACACCCTCGCACAGTCGCACGGCCACAGAGAGAGCCGGCAAATGGGCCACGTTAATGGCAGATCCCCGGGCCCCTGGCCAGGACTCCCAAGCCCCTGAGACTTCCACAAAGTTGCAGTTTGCTGCAAATGCTATAAAAAGCCAAACAGAAACGGCAGCAACAGCAGTGGCAACAATAAAAGCCGAAACATCTAGGCTGTAGAGATCTCAGTTTTGGCCACCGGCTTTTATTTCAGGTGGACGTGAATTTCCAGAACGAAAACGCTTCGGTTTTATGGCTCTTTTTGCGCTAGTTAACATTTTCGCAGCTACAAAAATGTCGCACGGTTACCTGCAGGTGCCGGGCGGTGACGATGCCAACTTAACGATTGCCCAAAAACATTAAATTCATCAAAGAAAATGTTACGAAAATCTTGTTAAAGTTTTATGGTTAATTACCTTTTCGAGGCCTTTAAAGCTAACATTCTTACGTAATTTGTACATTGGCCTACAGGAAATTATTTATATTGAAGAGAACCTTGTTTTCAAATTAAAGTTTATCGATATTTAATTCAAACTTTAACCTAAAAACACTATAATATACTAAAATATTGTTAAATATGCATAATAATTAAGGTTCCTAAGGTTCCACCTAAGAAAAATAGTTACTTGTATTTTCAGTTCAGCTTTTTAAAAAACATATAAAGTAGTTTACCGCTCGTGATAACTTGTAATTCCCAACTGGTTTGTCAGCATGAAAATGGACAAAATGTTGTTTGTTCCGTGTTGAATGGCTTTTCCTGGCAAGAATGGGAAAAGTGCTTGCCACTTGGCAATGTCTCTTCTGAAACTTGAACAACTCGAGGCTTCTTCTCTGGCAATTCGAGATTGCCTCTCCAGGACACTCGGTCCCTTCAGATACCCGTCCGCCCGGTAACTTGGCTCTTGGCCAGTTTGAGCCAACCGTGCGCCTTTCATGCTGCCTGTGTTTACAAGCTAAATTCATTCGCCGTCTCTCGTCGCCTGCCGTCATCAGCAATGTGATGATATCCATGTACCTCCGATAGTCCCCCCACCTCGTGCTTCTTCATCCTGAATCCCTATCCCTTTCCCTATCTACCATGCAGCCAGGTATTGCATTTTTTCCATCTCGGTCCTCATTGTTGTTAGCCTCCTGACAATGCAGTTGGTAATGGCAAAATGGCGGCAACAACAACGGTAACTGGAGCCTCATCAGCATCATCAGGATCTATTGCCTGGCGGCAGCCTGACAACACGGAGTGCACTCGGAAAAATAGAAGGGTGGGAGCTATTTTAATATTAAAGTTGTTATTACTTAAAGGGAAAGATATATATTATATTGTTTATGATTGTTTTTTGTACACTTACTTTGTTTACTCACCTAAGAACGTACCACTCCTTGATTATAAGTATTTCAAATAATTAATAAATATTATGAATTTTAAAGCCCGTTTATTTTCCAAGTGCAGAGTGTTTTTGCGGATGCGTGTGCAGCAGTTGCCATGGCGATATATGATAAGTTTATGCGAGTCAGTCAACGTTAACGTTTGCATCTTTCAATTTGTGCAACGACTCTAATTTCTACCCTTAGATGGTCAACCCGATTCCCCCCCATTTCCCGCATTATCTGGCTATAATCCCAACATTATGACTGACGTTGGACATAACGTCGGACTCGAACAATATGGCCAACAAATGCCTCGCTCCATGAGGCTGCAACAGTTGCAGACCGCTGGCCGCTGGCCATTTGGCCAAGTTAAGTCGGATTTATGTTGATGGTGCAGTGAAGTTATGAGTCGCCTGGTGCGACTCCTAGTGCTGATCCTGGGCCAGCTCCTAGTCATTCCATATCCCCGCGTGCTGGTCCGTTGCCATGGCAAATGTCCGTTGCTTTGGTGCTTCGCTATAATTGACGTTTCAGGTTTCAGTTCACAGCTTTGCAACTGGAATTTTTTCTGTCGTGAATATTTAGCGAATGTCAGAAAAAAAAAGTATTCTTTACTTTGAGAGATGTGAAAAAAAGCGAAATGTACATACATATGTGACTGGAAATTGTTTGGAACTTCACAGAAATCAAAAACTGAATTTTCTCTAGCCTTCTGTTTTTAAGTTGTTAAGTTAACTTGTTCATTTTCTGAACTAAAATGATCGTAATTGGTTTATTTAAGACAAATAACCTCGATAACATAAATTATCTGTTTTAAATACATAGCTTGGGAAGAAATTTAATAAACAAACTTATTAAATATTACTTAAGCTGAAAAGTTAAAATTGTGTCTTTAACTCTCATATTAACAGAATAGCATAAACATATCTCGAAGTTTATATCAAACTAACGAATAATTTTCTACATGTTCTTAGCTCTGCAATAGTCTGCAATTCCAACCCTCTCTCCAACGATTTAGTAGCTCCGAAACTAACCCAAATCCTTCCAACATATGTGCGATATGCGAACAAGTTCTAGGGTTTATTTTGACACATGTGTGATGGGTAAAATGGGAAAATGTTGTATACATCTGGCCATCAGCAGCAGCGAAATGAAATGGAAAGCCACATGGCGGCATTATGGATTAGTTGTCCAGCTTTCGGAGCTGACAAATAAAACGTTTTTCGACTGTCACACAAAGTGATGAGCTTTGAGGGCTTACATGTAGTTTGTGTTTTTTTTTTAGTCAAGTTTATTTTTGGAAACTTTAGAGAGGCTTCTAGAAATACAATTTTTTAATTCTGTTATATACTATTTAGTTTTTAGGTTTAGATACAAATTCTTCTACCATATAGTACGTTCAAAGCAACCTTGTTTGGGTCATATTCTATGATATTTATTGAGTGGATGCATTTATATTATTACAGTTATTTTATTTCCCTCCCTTTACATCGGAAAATCAATTCCATGATTCAAAACAAAATGCAATAACAATAGCTTCAGGCCGGACCATTGTTGACCAATTGTTGTGGCAACCCTTGTGGCAGCCCTTTAACTATTTAATTGCCACTTGAGAGCGGCAAACCAAAAGCTCCTGACCATTCTTTAACAATTGTTGCGGCAAATATTATCCCAGAATATTCATGATTTTTATTGTATGCTCTTCACTATTTTTTCCAGATTGCAAATTGAAATGGCAACAGCAACAATGTGAGCGACCACAAGAGCAATAATCCCAAGCAAAGAGCTCTGAAAATAAGCAGCATCGAGAAGGAAAAACAACCGAAGAATAGAAAATACGAAATATAAGGGACAAATCATAAGCAAGAATGCCGAGATATTGTGGGCTGTGAGCTGCAGGATGCGAATGCGATGCGAAGGCGACGCAGATTGCATTCAAGGACTGCTGGGCCAGCAAACAAACGGTGGGGCAAACAATGCGAACTAATAAAGCACTTAAGCGGATAGACAACGACGACGACGACCAGCAACGAGGACACCCAAGTGGAAGCAATACTCCATCTCCGGCAGGAGCAACAGCAGCTTCGGCTCTAATCAAAGTTAGATTTCCCGTACCACGGGCCGTATGATCAACGTGCATCGGATTGATACTCAGACAATGGCGCAACCGCCCCAAATCAGACGCGACACGGGTCGCCACTGTCCCCCGTTGGGACAGTCGCAACGGGAGAGCGTCGAGGACGAGGTCCTCGGCACCTCTCGAACCACCACACCGCTGACAGCCAACGGAGCTACCACTATCGGACTGGTGGCTGTTCAGCCGAAGGACATGCAACGAAACCACCTGCTAAAGATGCCAACCGCAGCGATAAAGAAACCAACGATAACAGCCACCAAATCATCATCAGCAGCAGCAACAGCAGCATCATCGTCAGCAGTAAGAGTCCCTCGCCGGGCACTAAGGATACTGGCCCAGAGCCTGCTGCTCCCAGCCCTAATCCTGGGCGTACTTGTGGGCAGCAGCCAGGCGGGTTTCGCCTGCCTCAGCAATCCCTGTGTGTTCGGCGTCTGCATCGATGGCCTGAACAGGTAAGTCCACGCAGAAAATTTCAAACAGCAAATGGGCATGATTAGAGATGGCAATTCTACTGAAACTAAATTAATTTAACTTGCTTTACCACTTAAAATGTATGAATTCAAAGCTGGGGATTTTTTCTGCTAATCAAGTGGATTTCCAATGTTCAGTCATTTTCCTTAAGCTTCTCGTCGATCCTGGGGCGGGCAATTTGCCATCTAAGTAAGATTTTTTCCGGCTTATTATCGGCCCGAGCAACGGCCAATAAGCCCGTCCAACGCATTTCGAGTGGCAATAAACTTGCGCCACTTGAGCATCAGGAGGGCTCGCAGTTTCAGTTGCAGTTCTGCTCTCCGGCCATTCGATACGATACCAAATAATGGCATATGTGGAGCCCTTCATGCTGATGCCCCCACTTAGCAGGGAAATGAATTTGCCACAGATGTTTCTCCTCCTCTTCTGATGCAGCCTTCGGTTTTATTTTCCAGCAGGGTTCCCTTACCGCCATCCTTCACACATTTTTTTTTAATGCATGCCCGTTTAAATGGGGTTAAGTTGCGGCCACTGCAAGTGCGGGAAAAGCAGGAAAAGCGAGAGAAAGAGAGGGAGTATGCTGAGTGGGTTTCAATTGCAAGCAGCAGGAAAATTATTAACTTGGACGGCCAGCCAAGATATGCCAAAATGTTCAAGTACTATTAAAGATATTTAACCAGATTTTTTTTAGAAATTTAATTAAGTTACAAGAGTCTATGTAATTATTTATATTTCTAGTGAGCCATAGAAACAGTGTAAATTATTTTAATTTCGATACCAAATCCTTTTCGCATATTCGGTGAAAGTAATCTATGCAAATCCTTTGCCAGTACCAACCGGAATCTTCATTTCATCCCAAATCCAAGCCAAAGGAGCCCCTTAAATTGCTGCACTTTCCGCCACTCAGTGGGGTAAACTGTGAGGCTTAGCTCCCACAGATTTCGCCCCACGATTTAGCCTCAGACAGTCAGACATATATACATTATGCACAAACAAGTTAGAAGACGATGGAATTTTTCTATTTCCCCCACTACTTCTGCTACGCAAACCAACATCGCTCTACTTGACGCCATTTATAGAACTAAGTAACTGCCATTTTATTTTTCCATGCTCACTTCGCGATATATGCAGCCCGCTAATCCCGCCCAGAACCACCCAACAGTGCCGTCAGGAAAAGCGGTTAAGATATTTTTTCACGATAGCTCCGCGCGAGAGCTGCAAGTCAAATGGGAATACCAGAAGCTTGAAATTTTTCCCCGGCTGCATTTCCCAGGCTGAAAAAAGAGAAAAGGAAAAACTAAGGCGATGGATGGAAAAGTTTATGTGTTGGCAAGCGAAATTTATAGCTGCAATTAAATTTAACACGATGCCATGAGATTTAAACGGATTAACTGAATAGTTTTCGACCATCTTAAAGTTGGCAACAAAAGCAAAAGCAACGGCGATTGATAATCGCGGAGGAGTTTACTGCCATTGAAGAACATTGATATTTTATTGGTTTATCCCGGTTTATGCGTCCGATAAGCTTGCCTTAAACCGTTTTATGAGTTGGCACTTAAAAGTGCACAGTGGCGGCCAATAAAAGTCTACTAAAAAAGCTGGGAAAGGGGATAGTGATATGACTTGTTTGGCAAATTGCCAAAGCCACCAAGTAGTTGGTGCCGTTGAAATTTGCCTAAGAACAAAGTGGTTCGTTGCTTTATTATTGCCCACTTTTAGGCACCTTCTTGAGTGGATTCAATTCACATGAGAATTCTGATGTATAAATAGCAAAGCACTTTCCGATGACTGCTTCTCAAAAACCCATCTACTTTCACCGATCGCCCCAATACCTGGTCGGCCTTCCACTCTGGTATTCAGTCCGCAGAGTGGCAGCCCAATGCCATTATGTAGTCATTTCCCAATTGCTCCTGGCTGAAGGAAACAAATCAAACGGTCTCCGGGGTGAAAATGTCCAACCGAAGGCCATAATCAGCCGGAATCTCGAGGGTTTCACTCGGTTGATACAGACTGAAACAACGGACTGTGAGAGCAACGGCGAGTGTGTCTAGCTTAGACCATAACAGACAAGTGCAGCGGGAGGCTTCGGCTGCCCGGCCACCTGCACCCTAATGTAATCCATTATAAAGGACAACAGTAAGCCAGACCCAAGCCCCCAACAACACATCCCCACGAGTGGGCATGGGGGTAAACTTCTTTAATTAAGCTGGCGATGCTACGGTTACCTGGCAGCAGCTCCTTCCTGTCTGCATCCTTTCCTAGCAGCAGCTTACACTCTTCCGCAGCAGCTCCCCTGACACATTTTTGGCTCTTTGCATTTCCGCTTCCGTTTCAATTTCAATTTCAGGTAGGGCAATGAAATAGGAATAGAAATGGAAATGGAAAAAGGGAACCAACCCAATCCCAAATGTCTACCAAATATTTATTTCCACAACTCAAGTTACACGTCGGCCACAAGTTTATGGCACTCAACTGGCCAGCCAGTTGGTTGTAGGGTATATAACATGTGTGCAGTGCCTGCAGGCATGCAGGAGATCTAGAAGATCTGGGTGTGAAAAGTCAGTGTAATTTATTCAGGAAAATACTGCAATACAGGGGAGCATAAGTGCGAGAGTGGGAATATATGGTTACAGTTTCAATTGATCTAAAGGATTTTAATTAAAATGCAGCATATTTTAGTGGATAATAAAATAAAGCAAATTAAAATCACAAAGGGTTTCTATAATACGTTAAAAAAGTTAAAATTTTTATGAATACTAAAGATGGATTGAAAGAAGATATTTGTCCAGAAGACCGACATATAAATTTAACGTTGCGATCGGAACAATTTCAAATATTCAACTTTCTAAAAACTTATTAAAATTTATATTTTTGTCAATATATAACATTTTGATACCTTATTTTTGATTAGTAACGAGTGCAATATTAATTTTCCTTTCCTAATATAGTAAATTCGTAATAAAAACATAAAGGTTTAGAGAAAAATTATTTACAGACAAAAGGTGAACTTTACTACTGAATA
The DNA here is from genome assembly GCA_018905715.1 of Drosophila lini. Classification (NCBI taxonomy): domain Eukaryota; kingdom Metazoa; phylum Arthropoda; class Insecta; order Diptera; family Drosophilidae; genus Drosophila; species Drosophila lini. The sequence goes on from JAEIIL010016280.1 coordinate 13,497, forward strand.
AAAGTAAATGTTTATTGTCTAATATGGAACGGTATTTTTTTAACTAACTTCAAAGTATCTCCTTTAGTTTGATTTTTTT